>CAUYSK010008762.1:0-25289 GCA_963575035.1 Avahi laniger
TCGAGCAAAGCCAGCTGCCGTATGTACCACATAGCAGTAGATACTGACATGCTACCTAGGGAGGGTTTCCAAAACACATTAAAACCTCAGTTCTCCAATATCAAGTTTTTCAAAGTAAAATTTAAATTAAAATGGATATTATTGCTTGGATGACAAAACTAACACCGATACTACATTAGAAAAATATCAAATAACTGGGTTCATTAAAATTCTCTCCTATTCTTAAATTTTGAATAAATTTACTGTTATTGTGTCTATTCAAGACAACAAAGAATTTAAATAAGAATAACATTCTCAAAGAGGATATCATTTGACCCAAAACCAACTACTAGTTTCATTTAAGGCCGACATGGGTAGGAGGGTGATGGGGGAGTCAGGTATCGACCTAAGCGCTTTATTTATCATTACATTATTTATTGAGTTAAAGCTATTATCCTCAAACATTTTTACAATTCCCACATGACTTGAGAATGGCTTTTTTCTAAAAAAAACGAATTCAACTGTTAGAATCTTAGGCTCTCAGTTTTAAAAACCAGTGCAGACAGATAAAAGCTTTAATTATTTAGCATCTCCCCAGAGCAAAGAGTCTGCGACCGTCATAAACCACCACTGGGTTATATGCTCATTCACACGGTCTTACACACGTCCTGACTTGCAGACGGGCACCGTGACTTACAATCTTCTCCCCTCCCTCATCCTGAGAACCTATTTGTGAGCTCTCCCTGTCGGGTGGTTCCAAGAACCAACCAGATAACCCACGGAGACCCCGAGGCTCCCCCACGCTAATGCCTCTGCTCCTCGTCTCTGACCCAGAAGCCGTAGCTCCACACTGCTCCTGACCTCGCAGGGTACCAGCGGGGCCGATCTGAGCAATAAGCCAACCTTGAAAACAAGCAAGAACATAAATCAATCTGCAGGCAAGCTCCACCTCGCTGAGAGAGGGGAGAGGCTGGGGAGCAGGGACAAATGACCCGACGTGAAAACATTTTGTTCCTCATTACCAAGGCAACAGTCCACTGTGGAAATTTTAGAAAATTGATGAGCAAAAGGAAAGTAAAAATTACCCAGATGATACAATTCTCCACCTGAAGATGACCACCATGGGCCTCAGGTTCATGCCCTCTACTCCTTCATTTCCTCCATACTAACGTATGCATGTATGTTTATGTATGTAAGTTGACTTAACTGTATGTCTTGGGGGAAGGACATTGACTGCCTTATTAAAAATAGTATATATTTATCTAATAATTTCATAAAGAACTGGTGAAGAAAGTCTGTGAATCTGGAAATACTCTAAGATATCTTGAATTATGTTCCTATGTTAAAGGGAAACAAAACACTGAAGGACTATATATTTAAGTTAACTAGGGCGGAGACTATAACCTTTCTTAGAGAAAAAAATTTTATTTATAGACAGTATTGCATTAAAAGAACATTGTGTATTTGACACCAAAGGAAACCTTCACACAAGAGAATTCCATGTTAGGATCAACTGAGCCCTGTAAGTTACTCTGTAATTTACAATATTAAATGTTGATCCCATATAGAACAAGTTTCAAATTTGCAGTTTTTTTTAAATCACACCCAAAACTTAGTAGGGCTTGTAGGTAATTTAATATCAAAACCAAATTGGTTCCCTGTAAAATACCTGCATTAGACACTAAAATAAATCTAAGAAACACTAGTGTGATATAGCACACTCACAAGCATCTCTGTGCTGATTTTCTGTTCAATGATATCCAGGGAACAAAAATCTCTGGTCCCGTAAATGCAGGAAAAGGGAGCTAATAGAAATGCATTTGTTAAACCAGTGGTGACAGCAGAAAAAGGGGTTATTACAATAGGTGGAGCTTGGCAGGATTTGCCTGGAGCTAGAAACACTCAGAGAACACAGAAAAAATGGATGGTCTTCATATCATCTGTTTATCCATTTACATCACCGGTTTCAGGAAGCTAAGAACTGATGAAGAGGATTTATCCTTTAATCTTCTGAATAACACGCTTTCTACAAAGTGCTCTTCCTATTGATAAACGCATTTGCACAAATGGAATCAATTATAGAAAATAAATCATGGAAGGACATCTCGCACTTTTAAAATAAGGGTACCTAACAGGAAGGCACTTAAACCAAAGTCATTTGACTTGTCCCAATAGTATCTAGCAACAAGAGCACTGAATGAATGTGCGTAAAGCTGCCTTGCTGATCCTCAGGTTGGAAATGGAATCCAAGGGTGTCCTACGAACAACCCAGAATGAACTCGACAGAAAGCAAACATGCATAGACTATCTTCATTGGGATCAGCATTGTATGAGGGGCCTTGCAAGGTCCAATGAAACGTCCAACGCAGTACTCCTGCCCTTGAGAGCAAAAATTGGGAGGGGCAAACTGTCAGTTTTAAACTTTCCAAGCTAAACCAGCTGGACCAGCATTGCAGCATTAAAAAAAAATTGTCAAAATAAGCCATCTGCATTTTGGCCCCGTGTGTGACATACAGCACAGTGCACCCATACTGAAAAGCACGCCCTAATGTTTACGATATTTCTTTTTCCCCAAAAGTTCATAACAGTTTGCAAAATTTTTAAAAAATTCTCCTAAGGAATTGGAATACTAACGCACACAGGATCACTGTGAGGGCCAATACTACCCAAGAAAAGTGCTCTACAAATTGCAAAGCACTACGCAAACGTTTATTTAAATAGGCCTAAGAATGGGACTTGAGAACTGCTGTGAGAAAATGAATGGACAGGATGAACCGATCAGACATTAACTGTTCTGTCACAACAGGGCTCTTTGTTATCAAAAGGTTCCTCACCTGTTCCTTCAGGTAGCAGGTTGCCTAATGCCTTTCAGAGGGCTCCAGAAGCCAGCCTCTCTGCTCCCCAGCCGGGGCTCAGACCCCACAGGCACAGGTGCCTCCCCGCCTGGCTCGCCCTGTGGTCTTGCACCTCTCCGCCCAGCTGATGCTGCCTGCAAACCCACTTCTCCTGGGAAGCTCTCCCGGAGAGCATAAACAGTGCTGCGAGGTCAAAGATGTCAAAGCCTTCGGCATCTTTCACTCCACAGCGCTGGTTCCACTGTCTGAGCACTGCGAAATGCGGTTCTCTCAGCTGCTTCTCAAAGACTCCACTACGGTATGGACAACTTCATTCCTTTGTTTGACACACACACATACACACATACACAAACATATGTATATATATTTTGAGTGTGTATACACACGTACAGGCAAAAATCCTACAATGCGTGTATATTTATACATGCACACACATACAGTTCTTAAGCCCAGGCTCTGATTACATTGTATCTTTCTGTTTGTTGCCATCTGCTTTTACTCCTCCTTTTATTCCATTCAGGAAATGAAAATACTCCACACCCTTCAGACTATGCCTAATCAACAGCGGAAATAAAAGTAACCCATAGTTGAAACGGACCAATATCTGCAACATATTTTGAAATGCATCCAGATGGAGATGGGCAGATGGGTAAGTAGTTATGTGATAAAGGAAATGTTAATAATTGTAGAATCTAGCTGCTGGACAGATTGGTGTTCACTGTACAGTTCTATCAACTTCTCTGTATATTTTAAATTTTTCATATAAAATGTTGGAAGAAAAGAGGGAGACGGTAGAAGAGGAGAAATGAGGTTTTTTCTTCTCTCCAAGCATGAGAGGGCTCTATGATGGACACCTGGCTTTGCATATTCAACATTTTACACATTCTTTCATTGTCTAGCATTTTTGGATTTTTATAGGGGGTATGAAAAGTGCTATCAAAATAAAGTTGTTACATTATAACATAAATAAAATTAATTTAATACATTTTAGATCTCAGAATTTTTTTTAAAAAACATAGGGTAAAGATACAACATGCCTACCCTGATGATGTAAGCCGGGAGTTGGCAAACTTTTTCTACAAAGGACTAGATAGTTAATATTCTTAGTTCTGAGGGCCACCTGGTCTCTGTCACACCATGTCAACTCCGGCGTTGCAGCAGGAAAAGCAGCCAGAGACCAAGCAAATGGGTGTGGCTGTGCTCCAATAAAACTTTATTTATGGATCCTGAAATCTGAACCTCATATAATTTTCACATGTCACAAAATATTGTTCTTTTTAAATTTTTTTCTAATCATTTAAAAACGTAAAAAACATTTCTATAGCACACGGGCTCTATAGAAACGCGGTGGGCCAGACTTGGCCTTGGAATTACAGCTTGGCTACCCCTGATGTAAACCACAGGACCCTGGTGATGTCTGGCACCAGCTAATCACAGCCCAGTGTGATTACCAATGGGAGGAGACCAAGGGTGCCATTAATCCCAATTTGGCCAGAAAGAGATCAGGCCTACCTCAGCACTAAACTCTGTTTAGGAGTACCAGGCCTCATGAAAGACAACACTAAGAGCCAGGCCTGTAAACTCTCAGCATTACCCAGAACACATTATGAAAAAAATACCAGCCCAGGTGGCTCGCAGGGGAAAATTGCTGCATAATAGGGAGGCCCCTGGGGATTTCTCTGAACTGATGATACCCATCTCTTGGACTCCCCTCTCTTCCTGCATTCCAATATTCTCCATTATTCTGTGAAAATTCCTTTATATGTTCATAGCACACAATAAAATAAAAGTTTAGCGTTCAGGAAACTAGCTTTTTAAATTATGTACAATATATAGTACCTGCATGAAAGAAACCCTAAGGTGTAAGACAGTTCAGTACTTTCTGTCGGGGAAGGGGTTGTTTTTTTCTTAGCATTAAACTGAAGCGGCCCTCCTCTGCCTTAATCTATTCATGCTCAGGTCAATATTCCAGAAGACGTTTGCAGGCATCTGAGACACACCAGTCTTTGCAGCCCAGTGAATGCCCTCTCACGCCCAACTTTCCCCTTCACTACTTAACAAAGCCTTCAGATGGACTCATAGCCATTCTTTTTTCTTCTCATTCTGGTTTCCCCAAATTACAGAGTAATACATGCTCAATGAAGAAATCACAGGAAAGCGCAAAGGAAGAATTCAGGCCAGTCTTCAAATACTGTTTCTTCTTTAAATGACCAGGCCAGAGGCTGGCGGCACCAGGAATGAACTCTAGCCAGTTACCGGCATGGATATAGGGCACAGGGAGAAAGCCAGCCCTCTGCGCAGAGGGGACTCACGCACAAGCCATGACCCACACTGGGGTGGAAACAAAAAACCTACTGAGCCACTGCATACAACAACGGAAGGATGAGGGCATTTGTTTCCCTAAATAACATTTTTGACAAAGATCTCTCCAAGAGAAAGGATTAGACAGACACTTGAAAATATATCCATGCTTCCACTCAACTGTCCAAAGGGTAAGCGTTTCTTAGTCTCTATTTTTAAAAGGCCTGATGCTAACGCTTGGCTGGCAGCTGCTCCATCCCCCAGGGCAAGGAAATTACTTATAAATCCCCTTTGAAGGGAGCCCGGCATGAATATGGAAAGGTCATTGGTCTGGCCCCAGTGACCACCTTTGTTCCAGCGAGGCTGACCTTCAAAAGGGCCCCGGGGGGCTTTCCTTGGACATGTGTTCCCACCTCTCAGTGCTCCCTGCACGTGGCTCCACCACAGGAAACCCCGTTGACACAAAGGGAAATCTGCTCATTCTGTCCCCAAATGTCAGAATTCTACGAAAGTGGGGTTTAAACATTAAATAACATGTATATCTTTTTAAAGAGCCAACTTCACACTCCTCAAACAGAGAAAAAGTTTCCTGGAATTTCTGAAGAAGTACAGTGGATAAAAAGAACTTCTCATCCATTATTAAAACTAAAAGAACACACCGAGCTATGTATCATTAACTTCTTCTTTCAATTTTCAAAATGATTCAAGAAAAGCAGACATCTTATTGGACTTCAGAGAGACTAAGGTTGTTAATGAGCTTAATATAAATTCCCTACACAAAACAAACTGGAAATCAACTTGCATATTTAAAATCAGGCTGCCCTATAGGAGGGCTAAACGCAAGGACTGGCAATACGGCCCGTGTTGGGAAGGCAGGGTCCGAGGTCAATAATAAAAGTTACAAGAGCTCTCAACTGCTTCCCTGGACTTCTGACAATCACAGGAAAGTAAGCGACAGGTTCATGGGTCGGCTTATTTCTCACAGGAAAATGGAATGTTGCTGCGGCCTAAGTCATGCTGAATGGAATAATAACAATGGAACACAGAGGATCATATAGGTTCCTACTGGGGACAAGAGAGGGGCAAAATTGGGCTGTGCTTTTTCCATTCAGAATACCAGAAGGGAAAGGCTTAAATAATAACAAGAGCACTGCAATGAGAACGTAGGCACATTCTCTCATTCAGTCTGCACAGACCTCTACGGCAGCTCTCATGATCTTACTTCGCAGGTGAGGAAGCAGGGGAGGCATCAGATCCCCCTCCACACCAAGCGTTCTCAGGAAACCCCACACTGAAAGGGCCAGAGGCGACAAGGAGGAGATTTAAAGCAGGAGATGGATCCCAGGACAACAGGGCTGATCTGACCTGCACCAGGGGCAGGCGACAGGGACTCGCCTCCTGGGCGGTCTCCCAGGCCAGCCTGAGCCCCGTAGGGTTGGTGGCTTCTTTGCTCCATCCAGGCAGCCCCTATGCAGTCAGACATCCTTGCAGGCAAAGGGATGTTGGCTGCCATCCATGTGCTGTGAAAGCTCAGTCTCCTCCAGGGCAACCCGGGTCTTTCCTCCAGCTTTGCAGTCAAGAAGTAAATGCAAACTGATAGTCAAAAGCCTCTTCTGTGCACCCCCAGTGCATGCAGGCATTCACGCCATGGCTTTTATTGAGCACCTACTGTGTGTCAGGCAGTGTTCTACATGCTCGGGATAAAACAGACACAGGTCTCTGCCCAAAGAGTCACAAAATAAATTGTACCCTTAATTTTTAATTTAAAAGATGAGTGGATAAGGCTATGTTAGAAGTACCTTAGTAACTACTAAGTGCTAGGGGGAAGTAGGACAGAAAATGGGGTACAGTGTAGGGTGAGAGGTGATTTTTTATAAGGTGGTCAAGTTTGACTTTATTAAGAAAAGGACATCTGAGCAAACGCTGAAGGAGGTGAGGGTTAATTATGTGGCTGCCTGGGGGAAGAGCATTCCAGGAAGAGGGAACAGACCACGCACTGCAACAACAGGCTTTCCAATGGATAAAGTGCCAACACACTTAAGCACACGAACGTCCTCTCAAGTCTGACTAACACAGGCAAGTACGCTAGGCTTACACCGTGTATTAGTGCTGGCATCATCAGCATGCGGCTGGATGCACAGAATTCAAACTACACACATATCTGTGTGTGTATATGAAATACTGTGGGATGCACATGTGCAATGGGAATGTTTCTGAAATTTAAGTTTCCATTTCAAAGTCGGTAGAATGCAGCAGCGAAGGGGGATCAATGATTTCTGCATTCTCTCAGCAAACAATCACTTGCAGACAAAAGCCTTAGCCACAAGTCACTTCCCATCCTCGGATTTTCTCCTGGCTTAACATGCGTGCTTCAAAGGAGAAGTATTTTAAATGCCGCTTGCAAGAAAAGGAGGATGTGAAATAACCACCTGGGGGAAGTCCCAATCACTCAGCCAGTAACAGCTCAAAAAGAAGCTCAGTGTTTGGAAATTGGCCAAAGAAAACATTAGTATGGTGTTTTGACATATTTAATGGAAGACAGTATTGCATGCACACCTATTTAAGTGACATTTAAAGGCCTTGGGGATCTTTCGCCACTTCCATATAGACCTGGGTGCAGAAAGCATGTAATTCCAGGAATGGGGCTCACCTTGGTGGAACAAGCTCTATTTTGTGCTCCGCTGGGGCCAGGTTGGCAAGCCCGGCTTTGCCTATACAGAGCACGGTTACCCATGTATGTCCGGTGAGCAACGGTGGAAGCAGAAACATTCCTGTGGCATGGAGTTGCCAGTTTTAAGACTTGCAGACCCAGCAGGCTTCAAAGACTCTTGTGTGCTGGGATTCCCAGAGGGTGGAGTCAGCATTAGAAACCCAGGAGGCCCCTCTCCTCCAAGCCCTTCACCCTAGCAAAGAGGACCTGGAAGGCAAGTGATCTGCCCAAGGACACACAGTGCTGGAGAGCACACAAGTCAAGGATGAAGGCAGACATCCTCAATGTCATCCTTGTGGGTTTTTTGCAGTCACTGGGAGACCAACACCTAAAGGTGCATAGAGTCACCCAGTAGGACACAACCTGTCCATGAAGTATACAGACACTAGCTCTCCTCAGTGCAGTGTGATGTACACCAGGCTTTGCTCTTGCAACTAACAACATGGTGGCCCTTCACCTTCAGGCGTCCACTCTCACAGCCTGCCAAGACCCACGTGTCCAGCTGGTTCTTTCTCTCCTCTCCTCCCTTGACCCCCACTAAGGAGTCTTCCCCTATCCTAATGACAGTTAGACGGAATATCTTCTGTCTAACTATCCTCCAACTGTGTTTGAAGTAGAAAACAGCATATGGAGATGGTTTAGTTTGGGTTCTGAGTTTTCAGAGAAATCCTCTTATAAACATTTTTAATTGGCCTCAACATCAAACAAAGAGTGTTGCTCGCAGGAGAGAGCAGCAGGGAATAATTAAGGATGGTGGAATGGTGAGATGTCAACCAGACCCGGGCACGGTGACACCACCACTGCCACCATCACCGTAAAGGATCATTTTGTGCACAATTATACAGGATGTCTTGGGGATGCTACCCCAAATGCTTTGCCCTCAAGAGATGCCAAACATACTTGGTTAGTACCACAATGATTCTCTAGAAGGCTTCCCGTCAACTAATGGATGGAAATAATCAGAATAGTAAGATAATAGAAAAACCCAGTGCCTTCAGCTGGTGAATGGATAAATGGTAGCATATTCATACAATGGAATACAACTCAGCAGGAAAAAGAGATAACCATTAATGTAGGTGACAACACGGAAGAATCTCACATGTGTTAGGCCAGCCAGACTTAAAAGGTGTGTAAGGTGATTGCATGTCTGTCTTTCTCAATAAGGAGAGACTACAGGAACAGAAAACCGGTCAGTGGTTGCCAAATGAAGGGGGATGGGGCAGCGTTAACCACAAGGCCCATGCGGAAATTTGGAGGATTATGGAACTATATAGTATGTCTTCACTGCAGTGGTGCTTACATGACTGTATGTGTTTGTTAAAACTCATAACTGTACAGTAAAAAGCACGAATGTTACTACATATAAATTGTTCCTTTAAAAAAAAGCCCCCCAAATCCAGTAGTAATGAGGGAAAAAAGAGCAAAATCCAACAAATACCTACCATTTCTTAGTAAATTTCACTTTAATATTTTAAAAACAAACTTACGGACTCCATCTGTATTCCTATGGCTCGACTCACTACTAAACCTGGTTGTGAGCTTCAGAATAACGGAGCCCTCACGCCACAGAGACGGCAACAGGGACAGGTAATTAAGTCCCTCCGCAGTTCCCACACCCGCTCCATGCCGGCCACGGTGACAGGAGCTGGGGCAGGCAGCAGGTGGCCACAGCCTGGGCCCTGGAAGGCTCCCAGGGGGAAGAGACAGGAAAACACACGGTGGGGGTGGACCAGAGGTCCCCAACCTAGACATGGCCACGCTGACAGAAAGAACTGCCTCAGGTTATTTTCAGAACCTGACATTTTGTCATTATTTATTCACCTCATTTTTGAGCTAAGCACTGTGTTGGGCACAGTGAAAAACAGACACAGAAATTCCTGGAACTCACCCCCACACACACACGAAGACACCATCTTGCACCCCGGTTCCTTGCAGAGGGCCAGCCACAGGCCTCCACGAGATAAAGAGGCACCCTGGGGAGACCTCAGGGTGCACTATTCACACTGTTTTGGACATGAAAGAACCCAGAATGGGGTCCCCTCCAGAATTCTATGAGGAGGTGGTTCTGCCAGGAAACCCACCCCTTCCGGCTTTAAGAAAGTTGGAAGTTCAAGGTCTCAACTCTGTGCTTTCCAACCTTTTCCACTTCACTTCAGGGAACACGCAGAACTGAGATAACCAGCCCCAGGCACTACCCCGGAGCCCTCAAGGCGAGGGGATCCAGGCCAGGCACCCCTGGAACACAGGGGGTGCTCCCTGGCTGTCCTTCAAGTTGCTGGGAGGAGAGATCCACTGGGGTACTTGCTCGTGCGTCCAGGGCACCTGTGGCCTTTGGCTAGCTGGGAACAGGAATCCCTTCATCCAGGTGGAGGCCTACCGCCAGCCTCCTTTAGGAACCACTGTCAGGGCCAACTGCCCATGGTTGCAAGATGCCTCGCCCTGGACACTGCAAATTCTCTCTTGCGTGCTGTGCCTATTTTATCCAACTCTCCCAGTGCAGGCCATCTTTGAACAGGTTTAGACAACGTACTCACCAGTATGTCTGTGATTCTATCTAAGGAAAACAAACATAAATACTGGGAAACTCGCATTTTCCTAGAATGAGATTTCAGCAGACTAGCTCAGGCTTAATTTCTGACCTCCCCAACACACACACACACACACACACACACACACACACACACACACAGACACAACAAGGACTCCTGGGAACAACTGCTTTGCTGTTTCCCTACAGCTACCAACTGTGCCAGAAACCTCCCTGGTTGAATGCAGCTAGTCCTCAAAAAATGTTTTCATGACCAAATGGAAATCAAGGGGCTCTGGAAAACAGACACTCGGAGCCAATACCTCACACTTTACACCAAATTAATTCCAGGTGGGGCACAGATTTAAACATACATACTAAACCATAAAGCACTAGAAAAAATTATGAGAGAATATTTTAAAATAAACTCAGACTGGCTAAGGGCCTTTCTAATTGTGATACAAAACCCACAAAAGATGAAATGAATTTGATAAATCTGACTACTTTTAAATAAATATCCCTTTGAGAGGATGAAACAGTTCTGGGGGTGGACAGTGGTAACGGCTGCACAACCAATGGGAACGTGCTTAATGCCAAGGAAGCGTGCACTTAAAACGATTAAAATGATAAACTTTATGTTATGTATCTTACCACAATACAAAAAATATACCGATGGGGCAAAAGCACCAGAAACATCAAAAGACAAATAACAACCTAGAGAAAAGATGTGCAAATCATATCCTAGACAGAAGGCTATTTTTAATAGCTATAATCCTACAAATTAATGCAAGTCTACAAATGGGAAAATTGTATGAATAGCAAAGATGAATATTTCTTAAACACGCTTGAAAAGATGCTCACACTCATTCACACTTAAAAATTAATGAAATTATACTTAACCAAGTGGCAAGAATCAAGCGGCTACGGGAGAGGGTAGAGAAGCCAGTGCTCTCTCTCACTTGGACTTGTAAACTGACTTTCCTTCTATGAAGAATAATGTCACAATAGCTACAAGAATGACAGGTGCATGTTCTCTGACTCAGCAATTCCACTTCTAGGAATTTATCCTATAGTTTCAACATCTTACACAAAGGTATTCATTGTAGAATTGCTTGTAAAGAAAAATTAGAAAAGAATCCTACAAGTTCACAGATAGGGAAAGGGTTAAGTAAATGTCAATGATGGCAAATCCATAGAATAGAAAAAGGCATTTTTTTGGTACAGTGATGACATGTTCAAAATGTGTTGTGAGGTGAAAAAAAAGTACAGAACAGTATGTATAACACACTAAAAAGAGCTAGTCATTGGAGGGTAGAAAGATATTCTCTTTGATTGTCAAACTATGTGAATGTATTACGTATTTCATTTTAGAAGACATAAGGGGAACTGTCTAAAAACAGGTACATAATGCTCTTGTTTTCCATAACTGGTCATTTCAGTAAAGTATTGGTGAGTACTGTCTTAGTCCATTTTCTGTTGCTATAACAGAATACCACACACTGGGCAATTGGTAAAGAAAAGTTTATTTAGCTCACGGTTCTGGTGACTGGGAAGTCCAAGTGCATGGCACTAGCATCTGGTAAGAGCCTCCTTGTTGTGTCATAATGTGGCAGAGGGCATCACGTGACGAGAGGGCAAGAGTGTGCTCACGTGCTATGCTCACGTGTCTTTCCCTCTTGTAAAACTACTGGGTCCACTCCCATGATAACCCATTAATCCATTAATCTTTTAATTCTCAAATGAATCAATGCATTCATGAAGGTAGAGCCCTCATGACCCAATCACATCTTAAAGGCCCCATCTCTCAACACTGCCGCGCTAGGGATTAAGTTTGAACATGAGTTTTGAGGAGAGAAATATTCAAATCAAAGCAACTACCATAAGCCATCAAACCACTAGACAAGAAGGCCTTCCATTTTCTAGAAGATGGGGAATAAAAATGCCAGAAGATTAAATAAAGCTGGAAGAAAGGAATATCAAAAAAGACACCATCTTTCTTCTCTTCTTTGCATCATGCTGCCCAAGTGCTAACATCCCGTCAGAAGGCAGGGCCTGTCAGCCAGGTCCTGACAGAGGAGACAGATTTCCCTGTCTTTTCCAAGATTCCTCACTGCCCACCAAGAACCTTGTGCTCATGGAGTATGAACTGGCCCAGCTTGAAATCTCATCCATCCATCCTACCAACACTTATTGAATCTCCAACCACACACTCAGCACCTCCTTAAGCCTGGGGCTAAAGAGAGAATAGGCCAAGCATCTGCCTTTCCGGACCTCGAAAATACAGCTGGTCATGTGTGCTGGCTCACAGGAGCCAACTGTTCACTTCTCAGGAATTTTGTGACCTGGTTGCTAAACACAGACACTATCAGACAATATAGAATCAAACAACATCCCAACCCCTGCAATGATACCAAAAACTAAAAAAACAGCTAACGCTTTTGCACTCAGCACTGCTGAAGCCAAAATAGGGTTCAGCTTAAGGGATATGATTTGTACAAGATGAGAAATAATCTAACAGTAGATCACGTATCAGATTTAATGGCAATAAATTTATTAGGGGAAGAATTAGTGGATTAGGATGCAACTGTGTTTAAGAAACCATTGTCAACCATAGGTCGGCCACAGCAAAACTCAACAGTGCACTCTGTAAGATTCAATTGGCTAAGTGGAATTTATAATAAAGAGGGAGCACAGTTTGTTGCAATTTTTTTCTATTTTTTTTTCCTTAGAGATGGGATCTCACTCTGTTGCCCAGGCTAGAGTGCTGTGGCCATGCAAGCATAGCTCACTGCAGCCTTGAACTCCTGGGCTCAAGCCTCCTGAGTAGCCAGGACTACAGGCGCAAGCCACCGTGCCTGGCAATGTGTTATTATTTGCATATTGTGTTAACTTTCCTTCTATGAGTAAAATTTATAATAAATATACATATGTGTACAGATGTGTCTGTGTGTATACATGCATACACACAGATGTGTACACACACATACAGACATTTCAATTCACCACTGAATTGAACTCTGCCACCTCAGGCTTAACTTCTTCGAGCTCTGATTTCCCAATCTGCGAAAGAAGCACAGAAAAACCACTTCTCACCTACCTTCAAGGGTCAAAATGAAACTGCAAAAGCTATAAAGTTGTTACCAATATCCTAATTCTTCCCACTCGAAGTGGCTGATTTTTAAACACCTGCTCTCAAACAACTCTCCCCCTGTCTTTTGGCTTTCAAGCAACTGTCTTCTTGTCTTCAGCTTCTTTATCATCACAGGGAGAAGTGCAACCCCAAGAACAAGAGCTGCTGGGAGCTGAAAACAGCTCTGCCTCCAGCTGTGCCTGTCCCTGTCAGCGCAGGGAAGGCTCGGCTCTCCAGGCCCCTCACAGCCTCACACCGCAGTTGCTCCGCTTCCTCTCCGTGCTGGGGAGGCTAATTCGCACCTCGCTGGGATGCTGGCAAGGCTCCCAAATCCTCAGCACCAGAAGCCTGTCTTCCCATCACCCCGTTTACACAGTTCTGCTGGAACCCTCTGTTTCTTCTCCCTGGGTGCAACTCCAAGCGCTTCGTATAGAACTAATTTTAAACCATAATTAAATCCTATCCTTTTTAGAACACACGATACACCTTTCTACGGGTACCTGAATCAATTAAAACTCGCTGGGAAAGAAGTCGATTCTATATTAAGACTTCCTTCTTCTTTTTTGAAGCCCGATTTTCAAGCATCATTAAAAAGAGAGCAAGATTTGACACGACCGACTGACCGCTGTAAAAGGCTCCACACCCAGGCTGGGCGACAGATGTGGCTGCTTTCTCTCAGAGCCACGCTGGCTGCGCCACGGGCAGATGGGCACCCGGGTACCTGTGACCTCTGGTGCCCACCTCCCCTTCTGTAACAGAAACGGGGTCAATCACATCTTACTCCCTCTAGACCCACCTCGCCACTCTGCTTTCACATTAAAACATACACGACACTGAGAATAGGTAACATGGTAATAACTTGTCACAGATAACTTATTTCCCGTGGGGAAACCCTCGGTCTGCTACAATGGAGAGGACACGGCCATTTTGCCCGAATCCTACTCTACCCCAGCTGGCAGAGAGTGAGCCTGGGACCCGCTCTGTACCCTGACGAGGCTGACACCTCCCAGGGTTACCTCAAGGCTGAAAACATGCGCACAAACACAGCATGCATCTTAAGGAACCCTGCAGCGATGACTCATTCACCTTTAAAACTCACAGGAACTATGGCTACAGTCCTTCATTTCAGAATTTTGTGATTATACCAGTTAATGGAATTGATCATCAGACAGCAGAGATTTCTGAAGTACCTTCTGCTTGCAAGATGCTGGGAACAAAAGATTTATGACACCTTAAGGGGCTTGCAATCCAGGGAAGACACACACACACACACACACACACACACACACACACACCAGTGGGCAGTCGCAGTGCTGGATGTATGTGCCAGGGAGGAAATGCCCCAGGAGTTTGCAAGAGGAGGGCACCACTTTGCGGTGGGAGGTCAGGAATGACTTCATGGGGAAAATGAAATACAGACCGATTCACTGAGAAGTAGGGAGGGGGCCTAGCGCGCCCATACTGCAGATACTGATCACCCACACGCACGGAGGGAAGCAGCAACCCGGCCAACCCATTATCATTCCACTACTGTCACTGGTGGACGCCCTTTCCTGGTTGTTCTCCGTCTGTCCCATCCGTCTGCCCTCCCCCGCCACCCAATCTGTTCTCTCTTCCCCTCCCTCTGCACCCTGGCGGCCTCCCTGCAGGTGGTTCCTGTTAGGTTTGGCTAACAGGAGGCACTGCTGGGCGGTTGGGGGCAGGAGGAGAAGAGAGGTCATGGTATTTCTTCCCCAAAGTGGCATGTGCTGGTGACCTTCCCCTGTGGCTCCAGTGAAGCCCCGGGCATGGCGTCAGCTCCCCTTCTGTTGCCAGAGAGTGCCTACCTGACCATCCTGCAACCTAGACCTGGACCGTCAGGAGGGTCCGGTTTCCTGCCAGCACCCTGACTGCCATGCCTTCCTTTTGCACGGTGCCCTCTAAATCCACCCCTGTCCTCACCCAACTGAGCCGGCTCTGCACTTGCAGGGACAACCTGATATGGCCTAGACTGCGGCTATGGCCTGGCCCTCCAGGCCCGGCATGGTGGACGCTACAAAGCTGGCAGCACACAGGAGGATCTGGAATCCCGTGGCAACACGAAAAAAACAGAGTATGATGGAGACAGAGTCCCAGCCTCCATCCACACCCTCCAGCCAGAGGGTGAACTCCAAGCAGTAAGAGCCACAGTTCATCCACATCCCTTGAGACACAGGGACGTGCCATCTGGGCAGCCCCACGATTGTCCCATCCTCTCCTTTGTGTTCTTCCTGGGATTCAGCTGAGTATGGGGTGAGAGCAAGGAGTGAGGCAAAGGGATGGGGCAACTTTCTGACTACTGCAGGGGAGTGGGGGGGGGGCTGGAGAGACCCACCCACAAGAAGCCATCATTAAGAGTGGGCGGGACAGGTTGGCAGGCTGGACCCTAAAAATGGGGAGAAAACAGCAGTTACTGGCCCAGCAGCTCCTATTGGAGCCACCGTTCAGGGGTAAGAGGACTCCGATGGAAGCAGTTACCCACGTGGCTCCCTTTGCTGGTAATTACAGAGCCATAGGGCTGGAAGGGGTCCTCAGAGGTCATCGGCCATCCCTTCTGCAGAATCCCCGCCAGGTGGGCACGCAGGGCCCACACTCTGGTCCGACTGCTCACCGCCTCCCCTGCAGTCTGCGCTGCTGTTGCAGTTTCCAGTTCTTCCCACTGAGCCAAACTCTACCTTCCCACGGCTCCTCCACAGCCCCCCAGTTTGGCATTCTGGTGCCACCCAAATAAGGTTATACCCATCCAACAGACCATCCATGCATGTCTGTGAACCACATGCAGAAATGAAAAGGAAGAAGTGGACTTCCAAGCCAGACAGGCTCGGGTCTGAATCTCGGCTCTGCCACTTAACTCATTTTGGCAAATTAAATTATTTAATCTCTTTGAGCCTTGGTTTACTCGTCAATAAAACAGAGCAGGGGTTAGCAAATTATGGCACACAGGCTCAGTCCAGCCTGCTGCCTGTTTTTATCAGAATACAGCCACACCCATTTAGACGCATGTTGTCTGTGGCTGCTTTTGAGCTACAAGGACAGAGCTGAGTTGTTCCAACAGAAACCATGTGGCCCACGAAGCTTAAAATATTTATTATCTTTACAGAAAATGTCTGTCAAGCCCTGAAATAGAGGGGCCAGTCTGAAGAATTAAATGCAGTAATATCTGCAAAAGGGTGCACATGGTGCCCGAGAGCATAGCTAAGCAAAATACATTATTCATGAGATACTGGGGTTCCCTAACTTTTGCCTTCTTTGGATTCTTTCAAGTCTAACACGTCCTAGACAGAGGAACCTCAGAGAACACAGAGGAACCAGAACCTCCCTGGTGTGGATGTTCGATTTCTATGGTATAGATGGAAGCTGTATTTTCTTTTCTTTTTTTTTTTTTTTTTTTTTTGAGACAGAGTCTCACTGTGTTGCCCAGGCTACAGTGAGTGCCGTGGCGTCAGCCTAGCTCACAGCAACCTCAAACTCCTGCGCTCAAGCGATCCTTCTGCCTCAGCCTCCCGAATAGCTGGGACTACAGGCATGCACCACCATGCCCAGCTAAGCTACTTTTTTCTATATATTTTTAGTTGTTCGATTAATTTCTTTCTATTTTTAGTAGAGACGGGGGTCTCACTCTTGCTCAGACTAGTTTTGAACTCCTGAGCTCAAACAATCCGCCCACCTCGGCCTCCCAGAGTGCTAGGATTACAGACGTGAGCCTCCGCGCCCAGCCTTGTATTTTCTTTTTAACACAGTCACAAGTCTATTGGTTTCCGGGACGTTTGTAAATTACCAAAGCTCTCAACTCTTCTCCAAATGGACATTGTCATGCCAAGTCTTTCTGCTGCAAGCTTTGGGCACTTGTTTTTTCCCTCCAACCTAATTGTCTGGCTTCATCTTTATCTCTAATAAATGTAGTTGTGTTAGGTTTGGTTCATCCTAACAATTAATGTGAACCTCCTATTTACTCATTCAAATGTTCACTGAAACCTATTTGGGGCCAGTTCACGTGCTCAATGCAACAGCAAAAAACAAGTCATAGATGTACATCCCGAGAGCTTCCAGCCAGCGTTAAGGAAGAGAGTGACACTTTAAAGTAATTACACAAATAGATATGTAATTACCATGGTGATAAGCATGGAGAAGAAAAAGTGATTCAACGTGTTAGCTGTCATTCACCCAGGCCAGTGTCATCTGCGTGTCTGACCAGCAGGTTCTCCAGGTCTCACTTGTCAGTCCCAGCCCGGACCTCCGGGACAGAGCAGGCCATGTGCTCCAGGGACAGTCCACACAAGCCAGAGTGAAACAGCAACTGCCCTGGACCCTACCTTCACACCATCAGCAGCCTGTCCCCCTCCCTCCGCAGTTTTGGACACCCAAGATTGATACCTTCCGTAAGCTCCTTCCACAGGAAGCTCAGGGGCATTTTCTTTGCCCACTGGGTGCAGGCTGCTCCAGCCCCCAAACCCGTCAGTCAAGACTTATCTGTCCGATCCTGTAGCCCAGTGGTTTGCAACGGAGGAAGGGGGATTCTGCCCCCCAGCAGATATTTAGCAATGTCTGGAGACAGTTTTGGTTGTCACAACTGGGGGAGGGAGGCTATTACTGGCATTCCAGTGGGTAGAGGCCACGGATGCTACTAAACATCCTACAATGCACAGGATATCCCCACGACGGAGAACTATCCAGACCAAGCTGTCACTAATGCCAAGGTGGAGCACCTCTGGCTCAGAGGAAGCAAGGAAGGAAACATGCACTGAACACGTCATGTGAGCCAGCACTGTGCTAGAAATTTTAAACTTTTTTAAACCTCCCTTCCAAAACAGTGACAGAGAAACAGTTCACAAAATGAACTGCACCACCAATTTCCAGACATGGCTTAGTAGTTTGGGAGTCTAGCTCTTGCCTCCACCACTTTAAACATACTATGCAAGACTGAGCATCTTTCTGAACCTCAGTTTTCTAATCTGTGAAATGTAAATTACAATACCTACCTCCAGCTGCCGGTCTAGAGTGGGCTCCTAGTAAACCTTTGTTTCCTTGTCTCCTTCCTTCATGTCCGATGCCCAGTTTCCTCCAGGGAACACAAAAGTAGAGGCACACATACACACCCACTCCTACGCCCACCTGCTCACATTTTTATGCTCCCCCCTACAAGAATCTGAATGAATGAAGGAATGAATCCTCCAAGGTGGAATGATCACTCCTTGCCTGAACTCCATGCTTTATGTGACTTCTTATTTAGGCTGTCTATCATTGTTAGTTGCGTAAAAGTCTGTCTACTTGATTAGAAGCTTGTTGGATAAAGGGCCCTGCCAACACCCCAGCAAGTGTCATGCCATTGAGACATTCAATCAATCAATGCTACATGAATAAATGATGGGCAAATATTATGGTTCCAGTGATAGTTTTGTCTAACAGCCTATTTCTGTTGCCTGTTTATTAATTTAGTATTTTCACTCCTTGATATTTTACCTGAACTCAACCTTCTAGACCCAATTTCCAGGCATTTTCCTTTTCAAATTTGTCAGAGTTTAATGTCAATTTTATAATCTAAAGATACCCATCCACGAGCCCAAAGAATAAAGAAGAGTCCTTTCAAAGCTCCTGTTCAGCAGCCATGTTTCTAGAACAAACTAGACCCACTGCAGGGGAACGAGGACGGGCACTCAGACGTGTAAGTGGGCATTTACCACAGCAGCTGCCAGGGCCGAGCCGCTAAGTAAACCCTGACAATTCAGCCTTTCAGCCACCAGCCTAATAGGCTTTTCTTGGCACGGGCAATTCTGGCTTGGCAAAGCGCTCATTTCCACATCTTAAATTAGTACATGTCAGAAACGAGCGGAGCCTCGGGATCCGCCGTACGCCTTACGTTCCGCAGCAAGAGTGTCCTGGTCAGGCACTCAGGGGCCCACACTCAGCTCCGAACCCTTTCTCCATGAAGATCCATAACAAAAATCAATTATTTGTTTCCCTGATCCAATTCCCCGTGTCTTGCTGGGCCGCTTAAGATGGTTTTTAATTTAAAACGCAAGCTAGAAAAATGAAATCTACCTTTCAGGAACTGAAGCACATCGCACCGAAACATGAATTTACGTGCTGACATAGTCTCAGGTTCCCGATAAGGCCAGGATGACGAGCTCAGAGCATTTCCGAGCAGCTTCCTACGGAGCAGCTAAGGCATTCTGGCTGCACTGCAGCTGTTAGTCTTTGCTTCTGTGAATGCGTCTCTTCCCTCCCCAACATGAGGCTCCTCCCGCCTCTTCCCAGGGCGTCCAGGTGGACTGGAAAAGGGGATCCCTTTAAGCTCTGCCCCAGCAGCCCGCTTTCAAATGCACAGCTGGACTCACGGTCAATATGTTTCTCAGGAACCCTGAGACTCACTAAAGAGCACACCATTAGGCGGCCTCAGTGAGCGGCCCAGCACGGACATTGGGTTCCGCCAGAAAGGGGCAGGTACACCCAGAAAAATGGAGCAAACGTGGCGGCATAAGCCCAGCCACCAGGCTGAGCCAAAGAGGGAGAGAGAGGAAGAGGAAAAGAAGAAGAGAGGGAGGAAGATGAAACTGAGAAGTGAGGCCTCACCCCTACCTTGCCCCCAGGAGGCCAGGCCACACCTAGGTAGGTAAGAGGAATGAATGGAAAAGAGGCTGGAACCAGGAACACCAGTGTGGAAGCATGTTACGCAGCCTCTCTGCCCCCCTCTCTCGCTCTCACTCTCGCTCTCTCTGTCTTATTAAACAGCCATCACTCCTTGAGCACTTACCGTGTGCCTCGTACTGTGCCAACCATGTTACACATACCACATATACCCTCACAACAACCTTATGAAGTGGGTGTGATGATTAAACCATTGTACAGATATGAAAAACTGAGTCTCACAGAAGTCAAATGACTTTCCCAAGATAACAGCTAGAGTGTTGTGGAGACAGAGAATTGGATCCAAAACCCTGAATCACTATTCGAATTTCTAGATATGTTCTTCTGTAGGTCAAATAAACAAGGCCTACTGTGTGCTCAGCTTAATCCTAACCAAAATAAGAGACATAAAAAGCCATGTTCTCTACACTGGGAAAACTCATAATCCATAGAAGGTGCCAAGAATCCCAAGCACAAGTGGGTCATAAGAGAATTCAAAGTGGCCAGGAATCTAATCCAAATTGTTACGGGACACAGGACATCAGGGTACCCACGGACATGCTCTGGAGAAGCTGCAGGTTGGAACTGGCCAGATCATTTCGTATTTGTATTGGTTTCTTATTCTCCAGGTTTCTCTCTAATGTAGACAATATTTTTAAATTATCTGCATTCAAGAGAATGTTGCTTCTAAAACTGAGGCCTACGAAAGAATGGTCTTTACTAATTACTAATGTTCTTAAAACAGGATCTATTCATTCAATGCTTGCATGACATTAACAAAACCAAGAGACTTCAGGCTTCCCCAGCAGGCTTACGTTCCCCTGTCCTGCTCTGTTTGCCAGGCATTCTTATCTCTTCGAGCCAAAGGCGGGGTGAGGAGCAAAGCACAGATTGATAAAATTTCATCCTGGAAAATATTCCACTTGTGCTAACTCACTTCCTCTCCCAAACAATTGAATCAGACGCCTGCGGCTCCGCGTGACGGAGTACGTGTTGGAGCGTGGAGTGAACCCCTGATTCTAACGGGAGAACTGTAAAGATCTCCCACCCAGTCCATCTGCAGTGACGTTAGTGACACAAAGGGCAGCAGTGGCTTCAGTCGGCCGGGCCTGGCCATGGGCAGGTGGTGCCGTCGCATTTATGGGCGACAGGACCGGAACCAAACGCTGCGGCGAGGAAGGAAATGAAACCAGCGAAACCGTGATTATCTGAAGCCAGAGGAGCTCCTGAGAACAAACTCGATGGAAGGTTCTGGCATTACTAACAGCAGTTCACACAGATTGTCGGGACTCTGAGTGGCAAAGCCAACATTTAGAAAGACAACTTTCAATATTCCCATTTCAGGTGTACAGTACAATCTCCTGGCGGGCTCTGCTCTCAATTATACTGATTTACAGACCAATAAAATATTATTTTTAAGGTAGCACATAACCTTTTAATGCTTTTTGCCTCACCGAATTCCTAAGGACAGCTTTTCTGGGTGACGTGAAATTCAGCATCTCCAACATCAGCAGTTACCTGCTAAAAGTCTGTTCTCCACGGGATGCATGTACCTGGTGCGCATATAGCTCTGTTTCCGTGAAGCCAAACAGCTTGTAACTCCCAGCCTATTAAATATTATACTCCAAAGGTTGCAGCCTTTCATCACTTTCCCAGAGACACGCATTTCCCATAAACCACAGATGGCAAAAAAAAATCAGGCTTCACACAGAGGAGGCAAAAGTATTTAGAAAAATCTTCTCGAAGGAGGCTGGAAACATCGGAACTGAATCAACACTAAATACTGACCTCGTCTCCCCGTCTGTGCCATCACAGTCCTCTGCCACTTCTTTTCGCACATCACCAGGGTCGGACCGACCCTCCCTCGGACGCAGCCTGGTCCTAGGCAGACAGGTGAGGTGCTGGGCAGACACAGAGACAGGCAGCTCGGAGGAAAATGCAATCCTTTCACGACGGAACCAAAACAAAGCACTGATGGCTTTCTCCACATTTTGTTTTTAACTGGAAAATTCTACACTGTGGGCCGGGTGTAAGGGATTGGAGTAAGGTCTCAAAAATTCTGACAATCTTTCTAAATTGAAAAGAAAAAGTTTTCCTGGTTTCAAAAGTAGAAAGCCATGAACCGTAGACAGAACTATTCAACAATGGAAATTAATTCATTCTCGTAGGTGAAAACTTATAATATCAACTGTAGTTAAAATATTTACAAACCAGCCCCATTCATCACATATATCTAAATAAGAGTAATCAGGCAGTTTTGACAGAAAATAAAATGTGTCCCAAAAGAAAGTCCATACTCAGAGCCAAATTTCCTAGCCAAAAACCATCAGGCTCATGAATATAAGCGCCATCAGTGTAAACTTTCCACACACCAGAGATCAGCAGTTTACAAGCATTCATTTGCTCAAACATTATGTTCTTCGTCCAAACTTGAATGTGTTTGAAAGGAAAAAAAGATCAACAGCATTCTCTCAACCTCCTTCCCCTCTGGACATCTCTGATACATATTCAGAAATGTCACAGGTGGGACATAAGAAAAAGGCCCTGTGATCATTTCTCAGAAATAAGAAGCATTACACTTAAGTGACCACAATGTGATCGGTAAGCCACACCAGCTCTCAACGTCACCTAAACAAGACCAAAGAGATAAACATGCGTCACTATGGATCACACTTGTCAGGTATCTCCAGAGATTAGTTACCATCATGTGGCTGTTTTATTTTGTTTTGAACAGGGATTAAAAATAAGGCACAAACTATTTTAGGTTTTAGACTTTTTCTCAGTAAAAATACATCTAGCACATTAAATCTAGAGCTGGGAGGCAACTGCACTTTTTATTTTACCTAAGAAAGATTTACTAGTTAGGGAAAGTTAGTTTAAACCCATTTTAGTTAGATGATGTAGAAAATCCAAATGCCAACATTCTTTTTATTCCACCGTCTCCAAACTGCACAATCGAAGCAATTCATTTAGAATGTTAACAAAGTCATACATTGGATTTATTACAAATAATGGTGCTGCCATATAATCTCCTTCAAGGCCAATGGATGATGCATTCTGTTTTGGTAACTTACTCCAACAAATCAGAGTAAAACAATTAAATATTACCTTCCACATAAAGTCCCAAACAATCACCCACCAATTCTAAGCTATTACTAGCTGGACCAGTGCCTCTTAATAAAAACAGAAACTATGGTCATTTAAGGGGTAGGCCCACAGGGCAGAGACCAGACTCTTACCTATTACATTATTCAAAAGTTAAATAATAATGAAAGTGTTAGGTGAGTTTTCTAAAAAGCTAAACTATTAACTTGGGTAAAACCATGCCACAGATTATCACCATTCATAACTCCAAGGCACAAGCAACTTGGAAAAGGAAAGTAGGTCCCAGTGTGTGGCTACGACCTGTGAGAGTTCTAAGCTAAAAGGATAGACCCTGCCACCTTTGGTTGGGCTTCAAATGAAAACCTTCCACGAGTAGTTACTATTTATTCCTAACCATCCTCTCCAATGCAGATGCTAAAATGGACTGGCATTGAATCCCACATTACCTCTCTTAAATACCAACTTCATTTGGCTTTCAAGAAAGGAACACTGCCAAATCATAGGTAGTGTAGATAACGGAAAAGGTTCTGGGCCCATCTCTTGCCAACTACTAACCCACTGCTTTGAGAACACCACTTGACCTGTCTAAACACCAAGTGGATAAAATGACAAGGGAAGACACACTGGTCACTCAGGCTTCTTCCAGGTCTAAGTCCCTGCAGTTTCTGGGCTGCCCTTCACCGAAGGAAGCCTCTCCCCTCCTGTCCATAGGTGGCTTCCTTTATCTCATGATCAGAAATAACTCTCTGCTAAAATCAGGTTTCATTTCATTTGTACAAGATGGTTGGTTAGGTTAGGTACACATAGCAGTTGGGTGGAATTAAGGATGAAAGCTCCTAACACATTTCCTGCTTAGTCAGGCAACATAACCTTGACCTGTTGCTCCCACAGCTTAGAACCTGCCCCCCCATACACGCCTCACACCATCTCAGCAGGTAACCCATAGCAAGCACTTGTGACTCTCCACCCTCTCCCCCTGCCCACCTGGAAGGCACTGGACTGTGCCTTCGAGGAGTTATAACTTTGCTGGAAGAAAAGAGGACAAACAGAAAGAGATACTGTTACCTCTCCTGACAGAACACCTGTCTATAACTACTACAGTGGGTCCTCTGCACCCCTGGGTTCTGTATCCACGGATTCAATCAACCTTGGATTGAAAATGTTCAGAAAAAAAAAAACTGCATGTGTACTGAACATGTAAAGACCTTTTTTTCTTGTCATTTTTTTCTAAAAAATACAGCATAACAACTATTTACATAGGCATTTACATGACATTAGGTATTATAAGTAATCTAGAGATGATTTAAAGAGAGGATATGCATCGGTTATATGCAAATACTACCCCACTGTATGTAAGGGACTTGAGCATCCATGGATTTTGGTGTCCTCAGAGGTCCTGGAACCAATCCCCCACAGATACTGGGGGATGACTGTACTGGAATTAATTTGAACACCCACCTGTAAGTTTACTGTGTATTTCTCAGGGCTCTGCAGGGACATGCCAATGTTATGGGGCCTTTAGGTTCCTAAATGGCCAGATGAGATGCAAGCCTAGTGTACAAGGGCATGGGGGACCAAGAACTCAGCTTCCCCATCAATAAGCACCTCCACCCTCTGTCCCAGGCCCCCTTGAACCCAAACAATGCCTGCTGGGAGTCCAGCAGTACACTCCCAGCAAGCGCACAACCAAACTGCCACTCACCAACAGCATCCTGCCCGCCCTTCATATCTGGGAAGACTATTACTCGACCTTCCTAAATTGCACAGGTTTTTAACATCACTAACCGTTGCTTGTAATATATGTTCTTTGAACTTTATCTCTCTTAAAATTTTACAGCCTTTCCTATCAGAGGAAACATCTGATGGCATTTTGAGTTAAAATGCAAAGAGAAAAAAAAAAAATCACACTCAACGCAGTCTTACAAGGATGTAGGAACACACTAGTGGCCTGCGGTTCTCATTTCCAAAGAGAAAACACACCAGAAATGTCTCTCCCCTTTTCCTAGCCACACAAGATTGTCACTAGTCTTAGGGCAAACT
>CAUYSK010008769.1:0-10401 GCA_963575035.1 Avahi laniger
AATTGTGAATTCCAAGATGAACAATAAGTTTTCTTCTTCAATGTAGAGTGCTGGATTTTAGGGCAGATGGCCAGCCTGCCCGAAGCCATAATTTTATTTAAAAAGATTTACTCCAGTGTGTCTACTGATCCATTGCTTTGGGGTTGCAGTGACCAAGGCTTCGGCCAAAAACAAGGGGGTTGGGCACACTGGGAAACAGACAGTGCCTTAGGGCTGTGTCCAACCCAGGACCCTCAGGACTTGGACTACTTAGCACACAGCTGGGCGTGAGTCCAATTTTATAAGAACCATCTGAAGGTTGAGTTTACTATTATTGCCAAAAGTTCACATTCTTTTTCTCTCAATTATCAAAACTATTTCCTTTTCTTAATCCTTACACCCACTTCTTACTTTCATCTTTGGTCCCATTAGAGTTAAAGCTGCTGGGTGGAAATGCTATTTCATTTGGTAAGACAATTAAGTAGGTTTTGTTTCCTGCAACACCTTGCCTCGTGACAATTTAACAAAGACATAGGAATAATGTTGGCTACTCAGGTATGGGACTTGCTACTTTGATGGGGCACTGCTGGGGAGACAAAGAGAGCCCGGGCACTCTGTGAGCTGGGCATGCAGGTGGCCACAGTGGGGCCATTGCTGATTCTGCAGAGCCTGGCGGCTGACCTCCACCTCCACAACGCCTCCCCAGGGGGCCCTTGCCCTCTGGTTTCCTATGGGTTTCACCACACAGGGCAGGCAGGAAGATTTGGGGATGGAAGCGGGAGAGAGAAAGGGTCTAGGGGAAGAAATGACTTTCCACTTCAGTCCTGAGTACTGAGCATCCTTTCTTGTTCATCTCCATTTTAGGAAATGGTCCTTTCACTGGACTCTCTTCAAGTAGCCCTTTGTGGGTGCTGTCTGATCTCGCCAGGTCTTTGATGGCACGACAACACCTCATTCTATGTGTGACGTATGCAGTAAAAGACGAAGATGAAGGCTGAAGGCACTTCCCCCTGAATAGTGATAGGGGAGGGGAGATTTCTGGTGGGAAGAGCTGATCCTTCCTCTGTGCCAAGAATCAGGCACTACACAGTAAATGGGTTTGCCATACACGTATTAACTTATTTCCTTCTCGTCCCACTGGGGACTGAGGGCTCTTTACAGAGAAGGCAGTTGAGGCACACAGCTAGACAAGCCCACAGTGCATGCGTGCTGGAGCCCGGGGTCCCCGACCTCCTCATCACCCACATCTATGTCTCTCTCTCAATAATTGTTTCATTTCCTAATTTTTCTTTGATTTTCTCAGTAAAATTTCCATTTTTTTTGTAGATTAATAGCTAAGTAGATATTATTTTAAAATATTGAGGTCTGATAAAGCATTTTCTCATCATTAAACAAATAAAACAAATTAAAAAAAACAGTTTTTGGTCATTGATCTGATTTTATCTGTTCTTCAATTATATTTTTAATACTTGTTTTAATAGTCCAAATGACTTGGCTTCATTTTTCACCATTATGGAACTAGTACATGCTGGACTTATTTCAATGATATCGTAAACAAATAGTGAGGTAACAATTCTTAATCTCATGGAGATGCTGGGTTAAAAGTAGGTATAAGGAGTTAACTAAAGCAATTCAAAATATAACATAAAATGAAATATACTCATAATATGTCACGTATGTGATCAAACTTACAAGCAGACTTTACCTAAATGCTTTCTTAGTATAATTTATCTGTTAAATTTTTTGACAATAAATTTGTCAGTCATAGTTGTTTTTAATACCGGGTTCTTATTTGAATTTATGTGTTGAAATGATGCCTTCAATTCCCTTTTCATGAGTTGTCATCACTGAATTTCGAATAGCGTGTATACCAAGACCAACGTAAGCCTGAGATGGAATCTCTCTGGCATCTTTTCTAAATGCGTTCCTGTTTTCAAAAATCCATCACGAGTGAACTGAAACTTATAACCAAAAATTTGTCACAAGAGATAAGACAAGTCTACTTGGCCTTTAGCTCCTACTCTAAAAAAGTATTTACATATGATAAACCTGTTTCTCTTGGCTGTAGCAATCTCTTTTTTCTGGCATTTTTTTCATTGTCAAAAACTTACCATTTTCACCATTTTTAGGTGAACAGTAGCAGTGTCTGTTAAGTATCTTCCATTATTGTGCAACCATCACCACCATCTACCTGCAGAACTTTTTCATCTTCCCCACTGAACTTCATACTCACAGCAATAACGTTTTGAAGCTCGATACAATGCTCAGTATGGTGTCTAATGAACATGCTGTGTGAATGCGTGATAAGCCCAAGGCCCTTGTTCAACCTGTGGTTGAAATATGAACAGCATAAGTCAAGATCATGGTCCTTTAACATGTCAATAGAGAATTCATTGATCGTTGTAGCAACCCGCTAATCAGTGTTCTGGAAGCAGTTGTCCAACTGGCCACAATTCCTCTAATTATTCTAAGTTTTCCCCATCATTTTCCATTGTAGTCACAGAATGCAGGAAAGTCTTTGTCAAAGGGCTTGCTGAACTGAAGCTAACGTCTCCCTGTGACCTTGCCTCTGAGACGAGATCTAACAGATCATCCTGATCTAACAGACCAGTAATCTCACTAAAAAATAAAAAATGCTTTGTCAGGATGTCCTCTTAGTGACCCCATGCTTGCTTTTAATTGCTGTCTTTTGCTTATAAACACATCTCAGGGCCTCTGTGTGTCCAGCATGCTTAGTCGTTTCACCAGGAGACTTAGCCGGGGTGCCTACTCGCCCACACTGCAAAGTGGGAGGTCCCACACCCTCATCTCTGGAGACAGTTTTCGAGTGGGTGCCGCCTCCCCCGTGGCTGCCCACTGCCTGGTGTGGCCTGGCCATGCCATACCCTGGCCCTGGGCCATACATGTGCCCTCCACCGTCACCACCTCCACAGCCTGGAATCTGCTGATACCCCTTGGGCTGCCCGGCAGACCTTAAGGTGACCCTGAACCCTCCCAGGTGTCACCGTCCCTTGTGCAATAGCATCCCTTCTGAATTTGCTGGTTAGCTTCATTCCATCTTCTCTAAACAAGCTTTGCAGGTCTGAAGTGCCCTGAATCCCTTCTCCCTACCATCATGGACTTTAAGAGACCACGCTCACTCTCTCTTAAGATTCCCGGAAACTTACTTTAACAAATGTTTATTCAACAAACACTTAGATGCCATCAATCACTTGCCAGGCATTGTTCTAAACTCTTTTAACCCTCATCACAATCATTTGAGATAAGTGTTATTGATAACCTGCATTTTCAGATGAGGGATTGGTTGTGAAAATGTCAAGTGACTTGCTCAAGCACGGGGACCACATGTGACTGTCTGGCCCGAGCCCGTGCTCTCAGCTCTGCTCTCTGGATGCTGTGTCCCCAAACACACCAGTCCTTTCTTGGCACTTATGTAAATGTCCCCTTGTTTCTTAAGTCTTCTTACATTTTCTGAGGTAAAGTTTTTGGCATTAGCGGTAAGCCGATAATGTATGAGATGTTCTCACTTAGATGAATAAGATTCCATCAGGTGCTCATAGGACGATCCCCAATACCACGGCTACAGAACAATCCAGATGGTGTGTTCCTCAGACCTGCTACGGTGGAGCCCCTTCTTTCCCCTCCCCTGGACATGTGCCTCACTGTAAACCACATCCACTTTGTGGGCTTTCAGACAGTCAAGTGTCTTCTGAACACAGAATGCCACAATTTAATCTCTTCCATTAAATATGTAATTTGAAAAGAAATATAGCAAGAGTGAGTGTCACAAGTCCCAAAGAGAAAGAATTCATCTCTGGGATCTATACTTCTAAGTGTTGTTGCGATGATGCCTAGACCATCTCGTATCCTTCTGCCTTGCTCTGCTCCTCTCTCAAACAAGGGGGTGTCAGTGGTGACCTCGTCAGATTGTCGTACCAGTAATCAACAAATATCGACTCATTCACAAAGCTCTACCAGCAGCTGAGGCATAATTATTGCTTCCTATCTTCCTTCCTGAAACTATTTCAAAGACAATTTTAACTGAACACATCAGGCACATTTTCTAAAGAATTAGTTTTTCTCCTCAAATAAAATTATATAGTTGCTCAATTCAAATAGTACTTAAATTTGGCTTCCCTTTAAGAAACAATCCCAGATTAAAAAAAAAAAAAAAGAATCAAAGTTCATACTTAACATGTAAATAAAACAATCCAGAGAGATTTTTAGAAGCTCAAAGAAGTTACTCAAGTTTTTAAACAAGCTCTGTGAAAGTACAAGCTAAAACTCAAAGCTTCAGGTAACACAGACACTGCTTAACAACAAGGTATTTCCTGTATTTGGAACAGAAACAATGTGAAGTTTCTCATTACTCACGTTTGTGCATCACAAGTTACTGCTAGAATTACTGCAGCCAGCCTGGTTTCCTTTTGTGAGATTTGTAATGAACAATCCTTCCTGAGCGATGTTCGCCTGACCTTGGCTTCCCCATCATAGAATTCCCGGAACAGATGATTGCTGAATAAAGCTTTATGGGTTATGAAATTTGCTAACTCCACAGTCTCCCTGGATCCTCCAGCAGTCCTGGGAGGTGGTGTTATCACGCTGGCTTCACGGATTCAGAAACTAAGGCTGTAGCTTCTCTCTCATCTGCCGGGGGTAGGCTGCGGAGACTTCCATGGCCTCCTACAAAATGGATAGCTCTGGTTACACTTTGGGTAAATCGTGTTGTTTCATCCCACTTCGGTTTTGTTCCTTTGCGCTACTAGCCCGTTCAATTAACGATCTGTAAATTCCCTTCTGGGATCAATGGTCTGTGATTCTAAGTTGCCAGAATGCAAACTGCCCTTACCTGTCACCTGGCTCCAGACTCTGCCATCTTGGGTTAACATGTTTAATTTGGTGTGTCCCCGGAAATTTCGATTTGAGACTTTCAGAATCAAGCCTCACAATTTGTCTGTAGTTTGATTCACCCTCAGAGAGGGCCAAAGCCCGATCCAACCCCCAAGAACCCTCTGAAACACAGCTGATGCGCTTTTGAATTCCTGGTTACAGATGTCCAACAGGCTGTGACTTTCTTCACTGGACAGAGGGTTCCTGGAGAAACAGGAGTATGGCTGTCATTTCTTTATCCCTTGGTGCCAGCCACATGCCAGCGATTACTAAGCAAGTTTGGAATTGAGCCCCGACTACGCCAACATCGTAAGGTTAAGTGCTGTGGGAGACACAGACCCTATTCTGTGTGCTGCTTGCTTTTAAGGACTCCTGGTTTGGACAAGGAAACAAGGTGGGATGCCTCGGCATGAGAGAGTCACCATGAGTGGCTGGACCACGAAGACTCGGACTTTGAGAGGAGCGACAATCTGGGCTGGACTGAGAGGGAAGGACCCCGGAAGGAGAGGCCTGGAGTCAATCCTGGAGGATGGCAAAGGTTTGGATAGGGACGAGCCCTTCACCGTGGAGGACAGAGCACACAGTCCAGGCGTGTCTGGGTCATGCCTGCAGGCCTGATTCCCCTTGGGGAGGAGTGTTAAAGAAAGTTGTGGGTGGGAAGGTTGCAGACAGCTGCCCCTGACCTCCCAAGATGACAACTCCTCTCCCAAGTCCCGGAACGCTGTCTGTAGTCACTGGGCAGCTGATGGCTGTCGGAAGCCTGGCATGGGAAGCCTGCCAGCGGCTGTGAGCTAGACCAGGGGGCTGCCAGCTACTCTTCAGTGAAAAGCATGGCTGTTTTCCTTTTAGGTAGAAGAGAGAAGAAAAACATGGAGACCAAGCTGGGAGACCAAGCGCTGTCAGGGTGGCCTTGTGGTCACCTGGAAGGAAGAGGAGAGAAATGCCAAAGAGCAACAGTGGCTGGAGTGGAGAAAACTCCCGAGAATGGAAGGAAAAAGATAAGAAATGAGGCGGGAGCCAAGTGGATGGAGAAATACCAAGATGATACGGCCACTGTCACACCAAACATTCAGCCATAAATATGGATCTGTGGTAAGTATCCTTTCTCACTCCAGCCCTAACCATTTTGCCTCTTGTTTATAGTAAACGTTTTCTACCTTGTTCAATATATACATCAAAATGCTGGAACACAATACCATATGGCCCAAGCAAAATGGTCACATTCTGAAAACTCATATTCGAGATGCCCCTAATAACCACCCCGAAGCCATGGTTTTCCTATTGCATGATGCATGACTCAGGAGTTGTTTACTTTGCTTTCTTGTTTTTCAGATTTAGTTAATAGTGAATGGTCTGTTGCTACCAATCTTGGCAACGCTCATGTGGTTTGGCAAGGTTTTCCCCCGGCCCCACTGGTGGTAGGAGATAAACAAGCCGCGTCCCAGTAGGGTGACGTGCAGGCTTGACTCCAACTTGGCATCTTTCCTTTGCAACCTTCATAAGCATTCCTTGGAAACACGCCCTCCAAAGTTGGTGATGAATGCACTGTGGACGAGCACGTGTTTGGGGAGAACCCAAAAGCTTCACAGTCATCATTCAAGAGAAGAATGCCTCTCGGGTAGTCTGCTGCAGTGGCCTGCATTTTGTGGGGCAACCATGCGGTCACATGATTCCCACATGCTGCGTGGACAGATCGGTAATATCTGGCAGGTGAAGTTGCTGGCACTCTTGGGGTTTTGCCCGCACGGTGTGAATGTTTTTGAATTGCCGTACTTTTGTCAGGTTATAGCTTCAGTGGTTTTTCATCATCCCCACCACTCTGCCTTGTGTCAAACCCTTCCAGACATGCCTGGTTGGAACTGCCTCGGCCCCACAGCTACAGACTCTCACAGCAGCCTGAAGTCTTCCTCGGAGACCATGTCACAAATTTACTTTGAATACTATTTGTCTATTTATGTAATTGTCTCTTCTGCAATAGCAAGTAATAGCCGTAAAGGCAGAAACCGCATTGCCTGCCCAGGCCCTGGCAGAGCTGCTGCACATGCGCACTGGTTGCGAGAAAGACTAGTTAGCTGGTAGGCACGCCACCGTTCCTGCAAGAACACAGGAGAGACCTGCCACCTCGCTAAGATTAACATGCAAGCTAACAAACAAGCTGTTCTAGTGTCTTCACTCCTGTGTGTGGGGCCTGCCTCTGGTCCAGCCCTCAGATTTGAAGTCCAGATTTGAGATGTTTTGTTTCTACTCAGGGCTTGGTCTTTTCTCCCAGAACATGATGTACCATGTCTTCTTGGTCACCGCGCTTTGCATGCAGTTTGGTTACATGGAAATCCCTGAAATCTCTCTCTTTCTGTATAGTTTTATATAAAGAGGGAGAGAGAGACAGAGAGAGAGGAAAAAATGTAACAGCTGTCAAATTTGTTGTGATTCTTTACCTAATGTTTTAATTTAGGATAAACATGATGTTAGAAACATCGAGGGATGAATGCATGAGGCCGAAATGAAAGTTAAGAGGTTTATTTTAATGTCTACATGCGGACGGGCATCCAGGGCTTTTATGGGCTGGTTTGAGCTGGTTTGGGCTGGTTCGGGCAGGTCCTCAAAGAGGGCATGGCCAGGGGTGTCTCAAAGGCAGAGTTTCCATGGAACTTTCCGCTAGCCTCTGGGTTCAGCCAAACACATGCAACACGATGCACACCTGTTTCTGATGATAAGTGAAGCTTTTATTTTTTGGAGGGGGTAATAATAATAATTCCAGAAAAGGAACAATAGCCTTTGCTGCTATAAGCTCATTTCATCCCCAGGGTTCGAAGGGCCCAGGAATGTGATGACCTGGACCATTTTAACACAGACAGCTCATTTGAGGGACAATAAGATTATATGGAAATAAGTTTTTTATTTTGATTTTGGAGGTGAAGGGGAAAAGTTACCATAACGACAAATAGAAATCATTAGAGAGATTAAGTATAAATGACACATACTTTAGGTGTCATTGGGACAGTTTTGAGGTGTCATGGGGACAAACAGTTTTGGGGGTTTCTGTGGTCTGAATGTGCCCCCTAAAATTTATGTGTTGGAAACTTCATCCCCAATAGCAGTGTCGGGAGGTGGGCCTTTGGGGAGGTGCTTAGGGCACGCTGGCTCTGCCCTCCTGAATGTATCGATGGTGCTCTAAAGGGGGGTGGCGGAGGGAGTTTGCCTCCCTTGTGGCCTTCCTGCCTTGGGCCATGTGGGGACCCCACATTTCTTCCCTCTGGAGGAGGCAGCGTTCATGATGCCATCTTGGAAGCAGAGAGCAGCCCTCACCAGACACCAAACCTGCCAGTGCCTTGACCCTGGACTTACAGCCTCCGGAACTGTGAGAAATAAATTTGTGTTGTTTAGAAATCACCCAGTCTCAGGCATTTCATGACAGCAGCACAAACAGACTAAGACAGAGGTGTATACTAGAGAAGCTTTACTGAAAAGAGGAGTTTCTTTCTCCACAAGCAAAAACTCCAGGTGGTGTGAGTGTCTTTATGTTTTACTGGTTTTTCTCCCAGTAAAAACTCTCTATTATATCAACCATGAATCCATTGGCAACTCCTTGCAAAGCCAAAGGAAATGCAGCCAGTTTTGCCAGTGACGCAGATCGCGAGGGCCCTGGAGTCAGTGCTGGACTGCAGAGCCGGTGCAGCTGGGCCACTTAGCATGGAGCTGCTGGCCACAGTGCTCTCGTAGCTTGGGTCTCCTCTGCCGAGGTTCTAACCTAGAGTTTCCAATTTGTTTTTGTTCATATAAGGTGACTTCAAATTAAATCTAAAAAGTGGTTCAACAGCATGTAAAGTTTACTCTTGCCCTCCACATGAGTACCCCATTTGGATACTGAACAGTGAGGCGTCTCTGAGACTGCCCTTTGCATTTGGTAACTGAACTTCTCTCTGGAGCAGCTGAAGTGAGAGATCAACAAGGCCAGTCTCTGTGATCTTTCTGTGGGCGTTGTCTGTCAATACCATTTCTATTCCTACCGCATTTCGAAACTGCCCCACGTGGGTCGGCCGTCACAGCATCTTCCAAGTTCTAGAGCAGCGGTGAGTACAACGGCGTCTTTCCAGGGCTGTCTTGCGATTTCCTTCCCCCTGTGATTTTGCAGCTTTGGTGAACCGATATGCACAGATGGGTGGTAGTTGCTAGGGTTTGGTTTGTCTGACCCCCAAAGTCTAATGTTGAAATTTGATATCCAATACTGAAGGTGGGGCCTGGTGGGACATGTTTGGGTCATGGGGTGGATTCCTCACGAGTGGCTTGCTTACGTCTTTATGGTAATGAGCGAGTTCTTGCTCTATTAGTTTGCATGAGAACTGTTTGTTGAAAAGCACCTGGCATGTCCTCTCTCTTGCTCCCTCTCTTGCCACGTGATCTGCACACGCCAGCTCCCCTCCGCCTCCTGCTTGGATTGGAAGCTCCCTGAAGCCCACTCCAGAAGCAGATGCTGGCACCGTGCTTCTCGTACAGCCTGCAGAACTGTGAGCCAAACACACCTCTTTCTTTACAAATTACCCAGCCTCAGGTATTCCTTTATAACAACTCAAATGGGCTAAGACAGTAGTATAAGGAATAATAATGAACACACCATAGTCACTGACATTTATTAAATGCTTACAATGTGCTCAGAGCCGTTCTGAGCACTTTTTGTGCACAAATTCACTCTATCCTTTCAGCCGCCCTGTGGAGCCCAGCATCAGATAGGGTTCAGTAGGGTTTGGTCTAGACAACGGGGCTGTCACATGTGCCTGGAATGCCAAAGTTCCCAGGAGGTTGCTTGGTAACCCCTAACAAACCTCCGCATCTGTCCCATGCTGAGGCCCAGACACCTGCCCTCCACTGATCCCCCAACCAACCCCAGAGAGTCCATGAGAGTCTCGCACTGGCAGAATATACCCAGAACCCACTGGCACAGAAAGGTGGGAAGTGGGTGTCCAGGCTTTGCCTCTGTGGACAAGAGGAACATTTTGAAGACAGGCACAGAAACAAATATGGAGACACAACATCCAGGACACAGAGCTACTGCTATTATTAATATTTCCATCATACAGTAGGAAAATTAAGGCGCAGAAGGATCAACTGACTTGTGACCTGTCCAAGGTTTTACAACAAGTGAGCACTGAGTCTGGAATCTAAACTCAGGTAATCTGCTTTGTAGTCCATGCTTCTAACCACTGTGGCCACCTTTCTGCTGGGTATGGCGTGAGCAGGTGCTGTGGTAAGGGTGCTTCAGCTGCGCCACCTCCTTTAATCCTCAAAGTAGCCCAGGAGGTAGACAGCAGAAGGTAGATACTGTTATCGTCTGCTTGTCCAGGTGAGGAAAGATGCTCAGAGGTGTGTGTCACTGGGTAGGAGGCAGCTTCTCTAACAGCAGAGGGAAGAGCTGGACCCACCATTCTCCCTCTGAGCTGCCTCCACGGAAGGTGGCCAGGCACCAGCTGAAGGATGCCTGAAGGGGGCCCACAGCAGTCAGCCACCACGGAGGTCTCTTGGTTGGTGGGGGCAGTG
>CAUYSK010008770.1:0-22428 GCA_963575035.1 Avahi laniger
AAGTCCCATGATTCTCAAAATGACCTAGAAGACATAGCCTGATACTGTCTTTAATGATTTATAACCTAGTCTGAAAGAAAATTTTTAACAAATATAGAAAAAAAACATGGTAGATGTGAATGCGTGTGTGCGTGCATCTCAAGAGAAAAATAAAACTAATCAGATTCCTCAATGGACAGGCTATATGAAATTCCAGTGGAGGAACAGAGCAGTGAGTGCTCTTCAAGCTAAACTGAATGAAAACCAAGATGTGTGGCATTTTCCCTATGTAGAGGTAATCAGTTTCCAAAACCTCGATCTCCAAAATTCTCTCCTAAAGTCATTGGCCTGAATGGTCTTCTAATTGACACATGAAATAAATTTTACTATGAATGCATGGCCTGAAATTTTAAACTTCCCCAACCCAAAACCAAAGTGCAATTTGAAATATTGGTGTCTATTTACCTCAATAAAGCTATTAAAAAAGAAAGAAAGAACATGAATGACACTGATACCTAGTAATAATTCTTTTAAAAATCAGATTTTTTCAAATTTTTTTATTTGAAAAATTGAAGAAGAGCTAAGAGAGATGTCAAGTTAAAAATACTAAATACTGCTAGCTTGGGGATCTTTGGCATTAAAGTTGGATGAAGGCCCACGAATTTAATGACACCGATAAGATAAAACTCCTTTCTGCTTTATGTACTTTCTTATGTGAATAAAAGGCATTTTCATGTTTTACATCACCAATTTTTTTAAAAACTTAAATTTTAACAGCTTTTTAAAATTAAATTTTATATTTCTAACATGTAATGATCAGATTTTCACATAAAATTATTGAGTAAAAAACCGCATTTATCTATCTCATCTAAGTAGGTATTTATAATAACGCCTTACTTGTATTAATAAATAATTATTTCTCAAAATCTATAATGTTTATAAAATGTGATTTTAATCAATTGTGCACTAATAAAATTTTAACATCTAAGGACTGGGAGTCTAAAATAATAAAAAATAAACTGAATGAATGTACATATTTTTACTGCAGATCATTGCTTTACTTCACAGATGTAAACATATTGACCGTGTAGAGCAAATGTCTCACAACAAAACACTTGTCATCCTCAAGATCAGATACAAACCTCCTCCACACACACACACACACACACACACACGTTATATTCTCCAAGCTAATAATAAGAGTTTGGCCTAAAAAGAGCCTTAGTAGGGAAGTGTGATTCCCTCTGTGAGGAAAAATAATAAACACAAAATAGATATTGCAGATTTGGTTACTAATAACCTTCAAGAACCAGAAAATATTTTTATGAAGCTCAATGGAAATCATATTCTGTTACCACTATAAACAACAGAGATAATACCATGCAACCTGGCTTCCTACAATCTATTGGGGTGGTAACAAGAGGAAAAGACCAAGAGCAGCATTTAACTAACCAAGGAAAACTGTATGTTTAATTACTGAAATGGGAAGCAAACCTGAACTGGCAGCCAGGGCTCTTTCTTTCTTAATGCAGACTGTAGAAGTTAGACTCCCTTCAGAAAAGATCAGGTTAGAAAAATATAGAGAATGGAATATCAGCTGTAGGTGAGAAGTAAATGCATAATAACCAATATCTATTCATGGTCTGTGTTGTTGTTGGATGAAGGAAATCATACACCAAACACAGGGGAAAGAAAAATTTCTGCCAGTGATTATTTTGCTATGGCATCATGTCAATTCTTTTATATACCACATGGACATTCAACTGTGATATTAGTCACCATCATTACTTTTCATAGAAGTTAGCACCCAAAAGGGAAAGGAATAAAGTGTCAATTAAGCTAAATCAACAATTACAATTCCCAGTTTGATAACACATGAGTGTATATTGCATAATCTTTGCTTTCCTTTTCCATAGCATATTCTGTGGTCCCATTAAATTATGACAGCACCTAGATTGGTCTTTTAGTATTATTTTATTTTTATAACCTGTTGAGATTATCTACATTATCATCTGCAAAGCGTCTGTTTCTGTCTTTATGGTATTATTGTCATTTTTACCATTAGAGTCAAATATGGTATACTAAATGGCATCCCTGTGAATCCCTAGAGTTCCAGATGTATTTCTCTTATATACCACTGTTCATCAGCAATCTCTATAAATTTCATAATACCGTTAGGTAGGACAAATCCCCAGCAGTTATAAAAACCATGTCATATCGACAAATGCATGGGATGAAACAGAAGGAAGGCAACAGTGTTCTTTACAGCCCTGAGAACTAGAAAATGTTTGATTCAACAAGGATTCTCCCCAAAGCTTTACAAACCAATGTGAGCAGCTGTAACTTGGAGGGGGAAAAAAGCAAGAGGAAAAAATGATACTAGAATATTATGCCTGGGCCATATGCGTTATTTGTTCTGTCAGCCAAACTTCCTTTCAGAACAAAACTCCATTCACAGAAAAATCTGCTAAGAGTTAAATTCAAAATGAGCTTTCTATATATGATCCAAAATGTGTCTTAAATTTATTTTCTAGATATTTTTGAATTTTTATCATTGTCAGCATGATTGTGCTATTTCTTTTCAGGAGATTTTTATCATTTTACATGTGTCATATTATTCAGGTGACAAAATATTTTTGAGTACCTCTTATCTACAGATTATTAATAATGTACTTGAGGAATAGAGACACAAAGTCACTTGTCCCAAGTTAACTTATTATTAAGTAAGGAAGTCCAATTTTGAGACTATATTAAATTTGACCCCTAAAATATGTTATAATAACTATGCTGTATTTAACTTCTCTAATCTATTTCCTCAATTGAAAGCAGAACCTTAGAGATATTGAAGAGACTAAATGACATCATGTACCTTTAGTAAGATATTAAGGTAATTTAATAACAGCATAGAAATTGTCTGTTTTTCTTGGATATGCATCAAGGTGAAGGAATATCTGGCCCTCGTATTTTCAACTTTAGTAGATATTGGCAACAGTTCTTTAAAGTGTTAACATACATCCCATCCACAACGTAAGAGTATTCCAGTTGCTCAACATTATCATCAAGTCTTGATATAGTCACAATTTCAATTTTTAGTTGTTTTAATGGGTTTATAGTGTTATATCTGTGTGGTTTTAATCTGCATTTTCCTTATAGGTAATGAAATTATGTTCTCTTTTATTTCTACCACTTTAATATCTTATTTTTGTGATGGATCTATTCACATTTTTGCCCACTTTTATAAAGCTAGATTGTTTGCCTTTTTCCTACTGTCTTACAGGAATTTTTCATTCTCTGGATGGAAGTCTTTTGTCAGACTCTTGTCAAACAAGTATGTGAGAGCAGAATCTATAGGTTTCTCTCACCCATGACACATTTGTATGTGATATAAGCAAGAAATAAACATTTATTAAGTTTTATTGTGTTTATTTTGTCTAAACAGTAGTAACTTTGGAAGTGATTAATAATCTTTGGACAGATCTATCAGGAAGATTGTCCATGAAATTGCCCCTGCAGGGCTCTTTTGTGGTTCCCAGGTTATTGCACTTGTATCCTCTGTGCTTATTTATTCATCTACATATTTTAATATATTGATGTCCTCTGTAGATATTTATTTAATGCAGCCATCTACTCTGTTTGTTTTATCTTAGTTATCTTGCACATAAAAGCTACTGTATAAAAGTAGATCTGCTTAGTTAATTAAATTTTCTGAAATTTGTGGCATTTAGGGGGCATATATCCTTTTCTTCCAGTGTTTATGACTGTTTTTTTTCTTTTTATATATTTCATTATTCATTTTAATGGACCTTTGAGAAGGGATATGATAAATATTGTCGAGGTATCATTTTGCCTACAAAGTCTTCTGACTTTTCATGTATTTTATATAATTTTTCTATAGACATCCTATATTCAAATATTTTGAATCATTTCTAAATCCCATTGCCAAGCAAATCTCAATTTATTAGCACTGCATACCATATTCTTATAATCTGACTCCTGCTTATTTCACCTTTTAGTAATAAGAAAATGTTTAGAACTTCCCTCCCCTCCTGTGCTGTTTCCTACCTTCTTACTTTCACATGTCCTGTTTCCTTACGGTGGAATGCTTTTTTCTTACTTTATTCAGTTGGGAAACTACTCATCATAATTGAGCTTCCTAAGTGTCTCTCAGATTTAAAACATTTTCTGATCATTCCATAAGAAGCAGTCAAGCCCTCCACTGTGCCTGCAGAGGGTTTTATATATACCTTTATTATGAAACATACTGTCCTCAACAAATTATTAAGCATAGCAGTCATATAATTAATAGCTCTGTAATAATACCTAAAGGATGCTTATTTTACATTTTTAACTATGTCACAAACTGAACATTTTGATCATTTCAAAATATCAAAAGAAAAAAATCACTTTTCATACATTAAAATTTATCATTATGACTATAGTTTTTTTTACTGCCTTTCTGTGGAGGTAATGCCATTGAATATGAGAAATTGTGGAAGCATACATAAATTACTTTTATAAAATCTCTACTCTTAAAAAATGCACCTATTATATATGTTCTTTAAAATGTTTACATAAAGATGGTTAATTGCTCTCTGTATTTACCAGTGTGATATATTTAATACTGGGATTTTTCTCTGTTACCCATATATTCAGATGTTGGCTAATGTATCTTTCTGTAGCTGGTTTACAATGTGTTGACATACATTTATTGATATGGGTTGACATACCTTTATTCTCTTCCTAATCTTAGGAAAAAAAATTATATTGGCTAAGATTATCCAGAGTTAAGCAAAAGATTCAAATAAATCTATTAACGAAAAAAGTGGCTTTTTTTTTAACCTCTATTTTTGTATTATGTTTTAGCTCACTGAAAACTTGCCAGAAGAGTTATTTTATTTTTATCTGCAAAATCCTGGTCTCACTTACCCCAAATAACTCCACAACTTTTATCTCTCTCCTTTATTTATTGAACAACATGGTTTCACATTACTCCCTCAAAGATTAAAAAACATCGGTGGTTATAAATTAGGAACAACATCTTCTATCCAACTATATTGGTTTCATAGTTTATATCAAAGGTTATTTCTGCATGGAACCAGAAAAAAATCTGTTTCATGAAAAAAATGACAATATTATAAATTAGAGTCCTAAAAACTTCACTGTTTTCTTCAGGCTCAATGGTCTTTTAAGGCAATGATGGCTTCCTAAGGAATGTCTGTGTTTATGAGCCCCTGACAGTGTTTTTGAAGGGGAAATGCCTCTTTTAGGGTGATAGAAATATTATTAACATGCACCTGAGGCAGCTCTCAACCAGCTCTAAGTAGTTTCTTCACTGACTCTTATTCCATCTGGTTGAAGAATAGTTGCCAGTTCTGCCAGATATGTGTGGCTGCGCATATCATTGCTGGTGTGTTGTCAGTGACTCTGAGAGGTGCCCGTAACTCTCATTTATATTTTCCTCTTCACAGATGCATATTGCACTTAGCTTGAACAGGTAAAAGATTTATTTAAATAGAAATAGTATGTTTAGGTAGCAAACCAAAAACACTTAGATTCACTTAGGTTACTTTTTTTACCTTTGAATAACCTGAAATTTAAAGTTCATTTTAGGATTTCTAATGCATATTATATAATCACATCCGAATCTGTTATTTTACTTATTTGTATATTTCTATTAAATAGTCACTGACATCATTCTATCTTTTTATATGTTTTTGCATTATGAGAAAATACAGATATTAACACTCTTTGAATTTTTAGCTTTACATGCTCTATTTACCTTAACTGTCTAGTTATCAGAACAAGACAAAATACAATACAGCACAACTCAATCAATGCAATAAAATGCATTAGTATTTAATATAAGGTTGCTATAGATCTAGTGATAGAATAATGGAAACTATAATAATAATAATAATAATAATAGTACTAGTAAATAAACTTTTCAATAAAATCTGAACTTTAGTTCTTTAAATCAGGCTAATCCCAGTCCTCACCCCCTCCTATTGTGTTCTGAATCCCTTTTAACTCATTTTACACTACATGCCTGTCTGACATTGGCTTATGCTCTTAGGCATTACCCTACTAAGCAGCAACGCTGTAATGAAGTTTTACAAATAAAAATGGAACACTTTCAGAAGTTAATCAAATTGTTCAAGATGATACATTTTGTAAGAAATTTAGGATTAGAATCTCGAAGTCATATTGCTAACTACTTCTCATTATTGTCCCAATTTTAATGGTAAAATTTTAGATGCCTGTTTGAATAAATTTTTGCTGGCTTTAAAATACAAACAGGAAAATGTGTTTTGACACTGGAGATTATAGTTTCCATTGAAAGTACCAGAAAATTGTTTTGAATGAAAACAAAATGAGAAAAGTATGGTCTTTTAAAATTTCACTTTCCTAGAATATTTTATTCATGAAAAGTATGTTTTTGTGATAGAAGACAAGCCATATGAAAGCATTTTAAATTTAGATTCCTTATTCAGCACACACTTTTGATATGCAATAATTTCCTTTGTAGTGCAATGAATGTTAATAATTACATACATAACAATCTGACCAGATGTTTACATTAGATGGAAGGTAAAATAAAGAAATAAAATATGATAATGCATTCATTCGAAAATGACATAAAATAAACCATGCTAGTTATTTATGAATGAAAAAGATTTCTTTTTTTTTTTTTTTTATTTCAGCATAATATGAGGGTACAGATGTTTAGGTTACGTGTGTTGCCCTTGCCCCCTTCCCCCCCCTCAGTCCAGGTTTCAAATATGTCCATCCCATTGCGTGGTGCACATTGCACTCTTTGTGTACACATATTTCTTTATGAAGTTAAGAAAAGGGAGATTGTCTGTCTTTTCCTACCAGTTTCTTAGAGGATGTAAGTTTTATAGTCTAAATGACCTGAAGAAATTCCTAAAAGAACAGGAACTAAAGTACTAAATGAATGCTAAGATGTGTATGTGTATCTGCATACGTCTGCATATGTGGGTCTGAATATCACACTCTTTTCCTTCAAAGCTATTGCTAGGATATGATAAAAAATAAGAAGAATAAAAGAATAGACAACAGATAACAAGGAAAAAAAGTTATGTTACAAAAATAAAAAGGACATAATACAAAAAGAATATACGAGTATATCAGCTCTCTTTTTAGAAATGCCTACTTGGTTAAGCAGAGTGCTTACATTAAAACTTCAGTTTATAAGAAAGCAGTACAATTTCCATTTTTGTGCAGTCAGTATTTATTGATGTGAACCATGTGCCAGGTTCTTTGCTTGATGTCGAAGAGAAAAAGCTGAATAAAATATGACACCCTCCCTCAGAGAGCCCACAATAAAATGAGAGGCAGGTGTGAAAAAAAATTGTTGTAAATAAAATATGTCGAGTAGAGGTATAAACCAAGTTGTATGAAAACACTGAATGAGGATATTCACAGAAAGCTTCCGTGAAGGATAAGTATTTGAGCTGACTTTTGAATGTGAGTAGGAGTTTATTATGTAGGTCAGGGAAGAAGGAAATTTCCAGGGAAAGAAAGCACCATGGAATGAGGGAAATATGGGGGGAAAAGGGAGGTAGTGATGAGGAGATTTCATTAAGAAAAACACATTATGTTTAGGGGAGAACAGGATGGGCACAGAAAGATAAAATTAGACCAGAATTAGACTGGGAAGTGCTCTGAGCATGAGCTTTCTCTTTAGGCAATGAAAGGTCAAAGGGGGTTTTAAAAATGGAAGCAATATTATCAGAGTTATTTAATTAGGAAGATATCTGTGGAAGTCATAGTAAAATTCCTGCTTTTCTACCTTCATGCAAAAATTGCTTTATAGCCCACATTTTATAGTCTTTGACACACGTACCTGTTCCAATTGCACCAATTCCAAAAGTGGAAATAAGAGAATAGAGGGAGTTTGCAGAGGATAATCAGTAGACACAATAACATCGGTAGAGAGCCCCTTAGCCCTCACTGTTTTTAGACGTCTGTTAACTTGCACATCACTCACAATCATGACTACAGGCACCCCAATCCCAGTTTTTCTCTCCACCCTTTAATTTCAGCATTCTAGAGTAATTTTAATATCCTCATGAATGACTGGGATAGTAACATGGCCTAACAACTCTTTGAAGACCTTCATCCAAAACCTTTTTCAGCCACCAATTCTGTGAATACAATAGACACTGACAGCTCTGGGATTGAAATCCCAGCAGACTTCTCACCACATTTCTTTCTCATTCTTAAGGAATAATCTCACCGTCTCCACTGATTATTGTCACTTTGATATTTTCAAGAACATTACCTTCAACAGTTTTAGTCTCACTGTGATATAATCATTTAAATGAAATTAAAATGTAATAAAATTTTTCACAAGAAATGGTATAAAACTCAGTGTAGACTTTGACAAAAAGAAGACCTAAATTTTCCTTAAATATTAGGGAAGTCTCTATCAAGAAGACTGAACTGAAATTTTAGGGATAAGCATATATTTAACTGGAACGCAGTTAGAGGGAGAAGATTCTATGCACAAAAAATAAAATGTGGAAATCAGAGCCTTGTGATATTGCATGACCTAATCAAAGAATCACAGGTATTTCATATTACTAGTCTATATAATACCAAAATTTCTACAGTGAATATGTGCTTAATTTACCAAGACCCAGAGTATGAAGTGTCTTCAATATCATACGAAGTTGCAAAACTATTAATCCTATAGCCTCTTTGAATTCATAGAATAATTTTGAGTGTGAAAGGACTCAATTATTTTTGCAAATGGTAAAATATTCCTCTGGTTTCTAATCTATAGATTGAACCTTTTCATCTTAGTCTCTTAAATACCATTTCGATGTTACCAATTTTAGAATCTTTTCTCATATACTAGTGCTTAAAACCTGGATCTCCAACCTTAAACTTTACCTTGAATTACAAAGTTATTTATCTCATTACCTTTAGAATATCTCCATTAGGACACTAAATAGAGACACCTACTTGGGTGTATCTGTGGGCCTTTGAACACTTTCTTTTCTTTTCTGATTTTCTACCTTTGTTGGCCAAACTATCCCTGGGGCCACATTAAGTCATACATACTAAGGTGATACATAACTCTTTCATTTGCCACTCACACTTTATCCTTTAACTAAACTCTACCATTTTATCTTCTAAATATCTCTCAGTCCCAATCTTTCCACTGTAACCGTAATACAATTGCTTTGTTTTAGGCTTTCATTTTATTTTCCTTGACCAGTATTCACTTCAGGTACTTTTCATTACTAATAGGCCCTCACTAAATATTTTATGACTTAATAGGAAAAAATATAAGTAGAAATTTAATGTTTATTACCAAGCCCTTGTACACTCAGAATCCAACTTTTTCCAGGTCTGGACCAATTATTTAAAAATGCTTTTTTTTTTTGTAGTTTCAGGATATTATGGGGGTACAGATGTTTAGGTAATGTATGTTGCCCTTGTCCCGCCCCCAAGTCTGAGTTTCAAGTGCGTCCATCCCTCGGTTGGTGCGCATCGCACTCTTTGTGTATCATATACCCGTCCCCTCCTCCCCCTACCCCCTTCCCTGCCTGACATCCAATAGATGTTATTCTTATATGTGCACTTATGTGTTGATCAGTTAATACCAATTTGATGGTGAGTACATGTGGTGCTTGTTTTTCCATTCTTGGGATACTTCACTTAGTAGAATGCGTTCCAGCTCTATCCAGCAGAATACAAGACATTAAGTTGACTGAATTTAGGATGGTTGCTAAAAGGACTTGAGTAGAAACAGAAAAATCATTTGTGATATTCTTCATTTAATAGTTTATGATGATTTTAAATTGTAATTTGAGAGTAGTATATATTGACTAAGTAGATACCACCCTAATATGAAAAAAGTATATATAACTATACATATAAAACTATATTTAACATATTTTCTACAAATAATGAGTAGAGAAAAATTTACAAAACTAAAATATGATGATGTTATTGTGAAAAAAATAAAAACTTGACAAGTTCTGTTTTTTTTTTAATGAGTTTTCCAATGAAAACTGAAAACCCTGATGACAAATTCTGAAAGAGCTATAATACTGAAGCTTGACAAATTCCTAATACACAAACAGTATTCAAAGTCAATCTCCTGGTTTGACAGAATGTCAAAGGACAAATAAAAATGCAAAGATGGATCCTTAGCTGGGTTTTCTAAAGTCAATTCTGCCAGTTTAAATCAGCGAAATCTTGTATGTGACTGTGAAACCATCTAGGAACGGAACACTATTTGTAATAATTTTATTGAATGTGTATTATGGAGCTGTGTCCTTAACAAAATGCTATATAGTATTCTGCTTTTAGTCCATGATAAGAAAAACATCTGCCAAAATTGTATAAGCCTCTAAATATTGTAGTAGTGGATTAAACAAAGCCACAAATGACATTTTAGATTTTATATTAAAATGCATATTTATTATTTTATGGTCAAAATGATAAAAATATTAAACGACCATATATACACACAAAAAAACTTTATAAATATTTTGTGTGTATTTATGTATATATTTATGTGTACATATTTTTATATATATTTGCCATATATGGCTATTTACAAGCCCTATATGTATGTCATATTATTTAATACTTAACAACAATTCTGTGAGGAATTACCCACATTTTAGGAGAGGAAAATGGAAATCACATAAATTAAGTGGCTGGTCAAAAATCAAGGAGGTAGTAAATAAAGAATCAGAGATTCAAACTGAGATCTGACTGACTTCAAAGATTACGTTCTTTTAAAAAATGTGCATAAAAAAGTGAACGGCACAGATTTCTGAATAGTTTCTGTCATCTATGGGTATCACTGCAGATAATTCTTCATATTAACTATCATCTTTTACAAATTAACAAAGACAGTACTATAGGAAGAATGTAAAGTAACGATTGGCAGACTTGTTCTGTGAAGCGCCAGATAGTAAATATTTTTGGCATTGTGGAATACACAATCTCCACAGAAACTACTCACCTCTGTTCTTGTAGCGTGAAAGCAGCTCCAAAAATACACAGACAAGAGTATGACTGTTTCCAACAAAACTTCACTTATGGGTACTAAAATTTGATTTCGAATGAGTTTCACAAGTGTTAAAGTAATTTTCTTTTGTTTTTTCCCCAATCATTTGAAAATGTAAAATCCATTCTTGGCTTACAGGCCACACAAAAACAGGTGGAGGGCTGGGTTTAGGAAATAGTCTGCCCAATGCCTGAAATAAAGGATAGTTTAGCCATATAACCAGATATATAAAACACAGGGCTAAAATAATTTAACTGCAAAAAACTATTTTGGATTTTCATCTATTAAAACTAAAAGATCTAAAATTTTCTGTCCACATTAGCTCTCATGATAGGTAGGAAAACAATGAATAGGAATTATAGGAAACAAAGACTCCTAAAGCTGAAAGTGCTATGCTCACTGTATTTCTTAGCTAACACGCTTTCCCTTTCTACTTCCACTGACTCTACCCATCCTGAACAGTCATACTCATATGATATTTCCACACCCACGTCTTCTCTTATTGCCATAAATATAAAGAACATTGTAATCTTTAAAAGCACATTGAAGTTAAAGTCCTATGGACTTATTTGGCACTTTAGCATTTTCTACTTCTTTCATTTTATATTAATTTATTTTATGGTTTATCACCATAATAGTAGAAAAACATCTTATAATTCTTTCCCCAATAACTTTCACAATGTATTTGAAGTTATAGGGTGCTTTAATATAATACCTTTTAAAAATGTATTCAATATAAATAGCAAAATTTGGAATCTCAGATCTTTGAACTACTTGGCCTGCTCCTTAGAACTGGACATTTTGGGCAACGTAAAGTTTTGCTGCCCCAATTTTTTTGAATGATGAAACTAATACCCCAAATAGTTATGTGACTTGCACATGACCATGTGGCTAGTGACAGATGAGGACTACAGTGGCAGATCAAGTAACTGATGGATCAGAAAATGTGTTAAAGTAATTTTACTAGTTTTATTAACACTAGCTAATGACACAATCCCAAAATCTCAGTGACGTAAGAGAAGCTTTTTTCACATACACAATAGCCCTATGCAGTGTCTCTCTGAACAGTTTTACACTAAGCAATGACTCAGGGATCCTGGCATCTTCCACGTTGTAGCTCCATAGTCTTCTAGAAGCCTCTTCAGAATCTCATACCGGATCTAGCCAGTCAAAGAAAGAAAAAGAACTTGGATTCTTAAGCAGAGCATTTTATGGCCAAGCCTGAAAGTGGCATCTATCACTTCTACTTACACCCTTTTAGCCTGAACTTAACTAAGTAGATGGCTACAGGGACATGTGGTATGCCATGAAAGAGGAAACACAGTAGAGGGAATTTTGATGGTGTTGGCTGTTATGGTTAAGAGTTTTCCCTAATTGAAGATTGGCATAATTTATACCAATTGTAAAATGCTTCTGTAATGAAAGAAAAAAAAGTAAAACTTTAATGAACTCCAAATCTTAAAAACTAACAAGAGGACATATACTCTACATTAAAGCTTAAAAATTCATTTGCTCTTACTTGAAAAGAATAAAAGAATTTTTAGCTATAAAAAAATAAGTGTTTTTACAACTGTCTACAATGTGTGATTATTTTTAAATCTAGAAAGTAGTATGTTTTAAGGCCAAATCGGTAAATGATAGATCTTTGCTTCTTTAAATTTCAGCTCTGACAAGGTGTAAGATTCTAAGTTTTTTCATCCTTAATGACTGTAATTAACATATTAAGATTGCTTGAAAATAAGATCTGAAGTCCTTATTTTTATTTATTTATGTTTTTGGTGGGAAAGCTTCAGACAGGAAGCGTTTGAAAGAGACCTTTTTATCTTTGACTCTTCTCAGCAAGTGAGTCCTGCCTTTCTTTCTGATTGTTTCTATTTCTCATTAATTTGAAACAAAATAGAACAGTGACTAGTGTTACCGTGTGTAGGAGATATCTGCTTAATTAAAATCTAAGGCTTATGTATTTTTAAAAGGTGCCATTTAAAATTTTATGTTTGTATTCTTAATTGAATAGCTAAATTTAATCATAGTTATATAAATTTTTAGGTCTGCTTAGCTATATTACTATCAATTTCATAATTTGTATATTCAAAGTATAGAGTTGGTGCTAGTGATGAATGTCCCAGCAGTACAAATGAAAAGCTTGTCTAGGATATTCTACGGATGCTGAAGGCTGATTTCATTTTTGAGATATTCTTATATTAGGTGACAGACTTTTAATCCCATAAACTGTTCTGCATTGCTCTTGGAAAGGACAAATGCAAATTCTTTTGAGTACGGCTTATCAGAGCGGAGTGAACCCCATCTTCTATGACCACAAATCTTCAGTGTCTTTCTGCTGTAGCTGATGGCTATTCATCTTGCTATAGTAATTCATTTAGAGTCCTGGACTCAATGAAACCCTTCAAAATGGTAGAATTTGGATATCTCACCATGACTAAAAGCACTGATGATATTTCTTACATCATAGTAAAACACAGTAGTTCAAAAAAACCGCTTATAATTTTTTAAAAGTCTACTGGAGTATTGCAGAAATATGTTATGGTATTACTAAAATGTATATCTGTTTATCTCTTTTTTTTTTTTTGAGACAGAATCTCACTCTGTTGCCCTGGCTACAGTGAGTGTCATGGTGTCAGCCTCGTTCACAGCAACCTCAAACTCCTGGTCTCAAGCGATCCTCCTGCCTCAGCCTCCTGAGTATCTGGGACTACAGGCATGTGCCACCATGCCCTGCTAATTTTTTCTATATATTTTTAGTTGTCCAGATACTTTCTCTCTATTTTTTAGTAGAGACGGGATCTCGCTCTTGCTCAGGCTGGTCTCGAACTCCTGAGCTCAAACGATCCGCCCGCCTCGGCCTCCCAGAGTGCTAGGATTACAGGCATGAGCCACTGTGCCCGGCCTATATCTCTTAAAGTAGATTATAAAATATTATAATTTGAGTAGGTACAAAAAAAGCTAGAATTTGGAGATGTTCAACATTTCAGGCAGAAATTTTCTTTGATTTTTCCTCTAGGTTATCTCTCCAAAATTTGATCTGATATGTCACAGAAAATATGATACTCTTAATTAAGTTCTTTCCAGATTCTCTCTTTGGTTTTCTATAGTATGAATATGATAAACCTAGGTGTAGTTTTTGTTTCTTTGTTTTTGAGTATTCATACTACTTAGAATTCTTTGAGCTTTCTGGATTTGTAGATCGCTATCAGTAATTATTTTTTAAAATTCTCAGACATTGTTACTTCAAATATTTCTTCTCCTTTGTTGTCTTTTTACATACCTTATGGTATTCCAATTATGGGTATAGTATGCCTTTTGAAACTATCTCATAGTTCTATGATATTCTTTTCTTTTCTTTCTTTTTCTTTTTTTTTATTATTCCAGGGTATTGTGAGGGTACAAACATTATAGTTACACTTTATGTCTTTGCCTCACATAAATGAGGGTTAAAGGCATTCCCTTCCCTTCCTTTAGTGCTCCCCGTGTCCTTTAGTTGTAGATTTGCCACCCCATCCCCCTAATCCCTAGAGAGTGTTTCTTCTGCCATGTGATCAACCTAGTGTTGATCAGTTAGTACCAATGTGATGACGAGTACAAGTGGATTGTTCTTCTGCTCTTGTGCTGCCTCACTTTGGATAATGGGCTTAAGTTTAATCCAGGAAAGTATAAGAGGTATTAGATCATTGTCGTTTCTTATGATTGAGTAATATTCCATTGTAAACATATACCAAATTTTAATAACACACTCATGGATTGATGGGCACTTGGGTTGTTTCCACATTCTTGCAATAGTGATCAGGTGCAGATGTCTTTATCGTAGAATGTTGTGCTCTTTTGGGTAGATGCCTAATAGTGCTATTGCTGGATCGAATGGCATTTCTATTTTTAGCTCTCTGAAGTATCTCCAAATTCTTTTCCACAGAGGTTGCACTAATTTGCAGTCCCACCAGCAGTGTAACAGTGTTCCTGACTCTTTTCTTTATTTTTCTCTTTGTATTTCAGGGTTTCTATGTTAGTTTATATTTATTTTTTATTTCAAGATATTAAGGAGGTACAAAAGTTGTAGTTACATGGATTGCTTTTATAATGCTTGAGTGACAGCTATAAGTGTGCCTGTCATCCAAGTAGTGTTCATTATACCCATTTGGGAGACTTTTGCCCATCCCCCTCTTGTCCCCTCCCCTGTTTGATTTCCACTGAGTTTTACTTACCTGTATGCACATGAATTTTCATTTTTTAGTTCCAGCAAGTACCTGTGGTATTTGTTTTTCCATTATTTAGATATTTCACTTAGGATAATGGTCTCTAATTACATCAAAATCACTGTGAAAGGCATTAATTTATCAATTGTTATGGTTGAATACTCCATGGTATACATATACCCATTTTCTTAATTAATTTATGAATTGATGGGCACTTGATTGATTTTAAATCTTTGCAATTGTGTTGTAATAAACATTCAAGCATAGGTGTTTTTTGATAAAATGACTTATTTTCCTTTGGGTATATATCTAGTAGTTGGATTGCTGCATTGAATGATAGGTCTACTTTTAGTTCTTTGAGGAATCTCCATATTGTTTTCCATAGAAGTTGTACTATATATGCGTGTAAGTGTTCCTTTCTCTCTGCATCCATGTCAGCAATTATTGCCTTTGGACTTCTTAATAAAAGCCATTTTAACAGAATTAAGATGATATCTCATTGTGGTTTTGATTTGCATTTCCTTCAGGATTAGTTATATGGAGAATTTTTGATGTTTACTAGCCATTTGTCTATCTTCTTTTGAAAAGTTTCTGTTCATGTATTTTTCACACTTTTTAATAAGATTTTTTTTCTTGATAACATGCTTGAGTTTTGTTTTTTTTTTTTGATTCTGGTTATTAGCACTTTATCAGATGTATAGCTGGTGAATATTTTCTCCCATTTCGTAGGTTGTCTATTTGCTCTGTTGATTATTTCCTTAGCTTTGCAGAGAGCTTTTTAATTTAATCAAGTTCCATTTATTTATTTTTGTTGCTGCTGTATTTGCCATCGGTGTCTTAGTCACAAATTCTGTGCTGAAAGAGCTTTTCCTACATTTTACTGTAGAATTGCTATGGTTTTATACCTTACATTTAAGTATTTTATCTATCTTAAATTATCTTTTGTGAGTGGTGAGAGATATGGACTCTGTTTTATTCTTCTGCATGTGCCTATCTAATTTTTCCAGCACCATTTATTGAATAGATCTTTATTTCTCTTTATTGCCTTCTTTATCAAAGATCAGTTGGCTCTATGTGGATGCTTTTTTATCTCAGTTATCTGTTCTGTTTCATTGGTCTATATCTCTATTTTTGTGCTTATATAAAACAATAGCACCAGAAGGTAAACACAGCAAAAAGGTTCTACCCAACTGGATGAACCGAATAGCACCCCAGATATCAATCCTATCAATCAATGTGAACAGTAAGAATGCCCCACTCAAAAAACATAGGCTGGCTGAATGGATGAAAAATAAAATGGAAGCATCTGCTGTCTCCAGGAAGCGCATCTAACACAAAAGGATTCATATAGACTCAAAGTGAAGGGGTATAAAAAAAAATTCCACATGAACAGACACTAAAAGAAAGCATGTGTAGGCATCTCCTATCAGAATAAATTGACTTTAAATTGTCAATGGAAAAGAAAGACAAAGATGGTCATTACATAACAGTAAAGGGAGCAATTCAACAAGAAGACATAACAGTCCTAAATACTTATGAATCTAACATAGCAGTGCCCAGATTCATGAAGCAAATTCTAGTAGATCTAAGCAAAGAGATAAATGATAGCATCATAATTGCCAAGGAGTTCAACACCCCAGCGACAGAGCTGGACAGATTATCCAAGCAAAAAATAAATAAAGAAACTCTGAACTTAAACCTGACTGTAGAACAAATGGGCCTAACAGGTATTTGCGAATATTTTACCTCCAAACTGGTGAACATACCTTCTTCTTACCGGCACATGGAACATTCTCCAAATTTTGTCATATCTTAGGCCACAAAACATGTCTCAATAAATTCAAATAAGTAGAAATCATATCATGTATCTTCTCAGACAACAATGGAACACAACAAGAAATCAGCTCCAAAAGAAACATTTAATTGTATAAAAAGTCATGGAAATTGAACTACCTACTGCTCAAAAATTATTAGGTCAATAATGAAATTAAGATGGAAATCAAAAGATTCCTCAAACTTAAAGACAAAGGAGTTATATGGTATCAAAATCTATGGGATTCAGCAATAGCAGCCCTAAGGGGAAAATCCATGGTCTTAAAATGCCTACATCAAAAAGATGGAAAGATCACAAATTAACAATCTAATGACACACCTCAAGGAACTAGAAAAGGAAGAGATAGCCAAAGCCAAAGCCATCATAAAAAAGAAATAAATAACGTCAGAGCAGAACTAAATAAAATGGAAAAACAACAACAACAGCAACAAAAAATACACAGGATCAATAAAACAAAAAGTTGATTATTTGAAAAGACAAACAAAATTGATAGATGTCTTGCTAGATTAACCAGGAAAAAAAGATAACGGACCCAAATAAGCTCAATCAGAAGTGAAAAATTTCTGCTGATAAAGCAAAAATCCAAAATATCATCTGTAAATACTATGAAAATCTCTACTCACATAAACTCAAAAATGTAGAGGAAAATGGAAACATTTCTGTAAACACACAATCTTCTAAGACTCAATCATGAAGAAATAGAATTCCTGAACAGACCAATTTGAGAAGACAGATCAAATCAGTAATAAAAAATCTTCCAATAAAAAACAGCCCAGATTTTATATTTGTATATGGTTTCTTCTACACTATAGATACATAAAATGAATTTGAAAGGAATCACTAACTATACGTCATAAGATTATGGAAGTGAGTTTCATCAATAAGAAATAAACAAACATTTATCACTAATTTCACTAGTACTAGCAGCTTTAAAATAGATTCAAAGAGGTGACTAACATCTTCCATTGAAATTTAGCTGGCCACAAAAGAAGAACTTTTAGAAATAAAAAGGATTTGAGTAGCAGTGGGTGGGTCTTGACTACTGCAGCTATTTAGGGACAATTGAAAAGAAACTGAAATGGCCCTATATGGCCTTACTTTCAATGGCAGAATCTGCCAGTAGACTACCTCCAAAATAAACTTTTACCATATTGTAAGTTTGGTAGTAAACAATATGTCAGTAGGTACCTAGAAGCAATGTCTGCAATCCATGAAATAGAATCAGAATATCAATAACATTCTTTGGCAAAAATCTAAGAAGGCAAAAACCTTCTATTTTTCATCTTTAAAAGTTCAGCTGAATAAACTCTAGAGAAGTTTTCATTTAGTTACTGTAAGACTTCTCTTTGATTTATTTGAAGGATCAGTGAAGGATCAGAGCTTTCTTTGTGAATGTATATTTGGTAGAGCTCTTAATGAGCAATTTTTACTGCTATAACTTTATGGTTCAGTTGTATTTTCCACATTCTAAACTATCTGATTTAATCCCTTAGAAGTGTATTACTATAAACTACAAATCAGAATGAAAATAAAATATCAAAAATCGAGAGTATTATTCAATATAATGCAGAAGCTGTAGGCCGATAGTTCAAATGTATATGAATATTTATTATACACAGATATTTAATACTAAAGATTCTTAATGAAATTATTTTAACAAAATGCTTTTTACAAGTTGACTGTATTCTGATGTTGTTAATTTTTTATTTTCTTTCTTATTGATTTAAAATAGTTGTGATTATCTACAAAATCTTGCTGAGAAAAATTCATTTTAAGACAGATTTTGAAGGTGAGCCAATCATAATCTTGAAAGACACAATTCCAAATATTTTAATTCCAAATGCTGAATTTCTGAAAGATAAATTCTGGGAAATATAATTATGAAAAAATAATAATAATAATTTCTTTAAAAGATATTTATTTACATTTTTAAAAGGAAATTTATTTGAGAAACTTTTAAAAGCATGTTAGAACACTTCATAGGTCACTTGGCACAATAAAATAGGTAATAATAGCATATTTTTGCTAGCATAAACATTCAGGTGTACTAACGACAGTTGCATGGGTACAGCAATTATAAACAGATAAACTATATTCCTAAAGACATGTAAAAAAGAGAAATGCATGAATGCATATCAATGTGGTTGGTAATTGTTCATGTAAAGTTTTATAACTGCAGCCATCTGAAATATCATGATGAACAACCTAAGTATTTCGATGTGACTAACCAAAACCTTCATTGAGTCACCATTGTGTATACAGTCATCCAGAAAGCTAAGATCTCCAGAAATTTTAACTATCACAAATGCGGATGTACAAAAAGTACATTTCTTCATTTGTTGAGAAAGTTTCAAAATTTTTACATATAGCACAATGCTTACACAAAGTCAACATCGTGATAATATATTTTTGTGCATTCTAATTTTCAAAATTGCATAAAACATATTAGAACTCTTTAAAAGTTTCTACACAATTCAAAACTCCAGTATTGGAAATTATGCAAAGATGAAATACATAGCACACTGAATTGTAAAAACTAATGCTGACAATGTAAAATAGTGAAAAAAACTAAAAAACTAATAAGAAAATTCATCTTGTGAAAAAGTATATTACAAGGATAGATTATGGACAATTGCAAGGAGAGTTCATAAGAGCTGGCTGACTTTCATAATCATTAATTATGTTTTAAAGTCTTGTATCATGATTTATAGCTGTTTAGTTAAGACATGGCTATCCTCAGTATGTTCACATTAATTTTCTATTTGATGCTTCTCTTTTAAGTTCTATAATTTTATATACACTGATATGAGCATTCCTTATGAAATTTTCTTATCTTCTGTACCATGTGTCTATGTTTTTTTGGGAACACAGAAATCCATTCAATCATATACAGACCACAAATTTGGTGAAAAGAACACTGTGGTGTAAGTGCATTCTTATCCTACTGTGTATATAATTATTTTCAAATCAGGCAGTAACTTTGCTGGCTGCTTCAGGCAAATATGACTGTAATTCATTAAAAAATCCTGGAATTTCATCAGTTGAAAAGAATGCCAATGCAGACAAATTATAGCTTTCTACCTGAACTTTTCATCATTGCTGTATTATGAGGTAAATCCATTCATCTCAATTTTCAGCCAAATGCATTGGGTTGAATGGAAAAACAGCATTTACTGGTAATTAGATTAGCTTTTTGAAATTTACTTTTAGAATCCCTGATCGTGCCTAATTCCAAGTCTGTCATTTGGGGATTCAATAAAACTTCAGGGATTTTAGATTTTAGAATTTTTATTTTCAGGATTTCAACATTCCAGGTTATGGCATTTGAGATAGTATCTTTTGGGATTGTTACCCAAACACATTTTGAAGACAGTAATGAGCTTGAATTGGTAGGGCTGGATATAGAAAGAGTGAAATTGAATATGAATTAAGGAGGGATTACTTGAGAACAAGCACAGAAAATTAGGATTGAGCAGTTACAAATTCAAAAACACTATTGACAAACCAGAGTAAGGCACAATATTAGTGAATAAAGAGAAGTAATTAAGCAGGTTGGATTTATATACCATATGGAAAAGATGAATATTTAGCTATTAGAAAAGCATATTAGATGAAAACAAGATATTATCTATTGGACAATAAAACCCAATAGAATTAGGCTAAGAAAAAAGTGGTGCCACCTTTGATTCCTTTGAATAATCAAAATACTAATAGAATATTGACTATTTAATTTTTATTAATTGCCTAATACCTTATGAAAAATAAAATATGATTTCCAAATTCTAATTGGTTTTTTTGTTCAACACCTTTGGAACAGGATATGCAAATGAAGAATATTATCGAATTTTCAATAAAATCATTTACAGAAAAAATACTGCAGTGCAGTGGGGAAAGGATTTATTTTCAAACAATAAGGTTTTGTCAATTGGCTATCCAATGATTTTTAAAGTATAAATTTTGATTTCTCATTCCATTGACAAGAAAAACTTTCAGATGTATTAAAGATTTACATATGAAAACTAAAATAAATTTTCTGGAAGATAACAGGTAAGAACGTCTTCAAAATTATAGGGAACACACAGATTTTCTAAAATATATACAAAATCAGCATTTATAAAGGAACGATGATAAATTTTACTAATGGTACTATAAGTTTTCATCAAAATTTATCAGTAAGAAAGTGAAAAGGCAACCCACATTGTGGGAGAAGACATTTGCAGTACAGAAATCTGATTTCTGGTTATATAAAGAATACTTCTAAATAAATACTAAAAAGTTCAACCAAGATAAAAGAAAAATGGGAAAAGACTAAAAGTGACCAATAAACATTAGAAAATGTCCATCCTTTATTATTCATCATGCAAAAGGAGATTAAAACCTAAAATTGACACTTCTGCATACTCAATAGAATACATAAGCTAAGAAAGACAAAAATATCAAGTATTGGTAAGTATAGGGAGCAACGCAAACTCTCATACTTTGTCAGTGAGAGAGTAAATTGGGATAACACTGTGGCTACTTGGTAAAATCTGTTTACACTGAATATACTGCACACTTGACCCTGAAATTCTTTTTCTTAGTATATAACACATGAAAATGCATCCTTACGTTGACTATAGGTATAAAATTTTTATAAAACCAGTAAAATTTGCTAAATATTGTAAACAACACAAATATTTCTCAATATTGGAATGGATAATTATGCTGTAGCATATTCATTCAGTGAATGAATACATTATACAGCACAGGAAATTAACACATTGCATTTACATGCTACCACATAGATGAGTTTCTAAAATAAAATGTTGAGCAAACTAAGGCAGTCACAAAAGAGCATTACTGTATTATTCTATGTAACTAAATAAAAAATAAAGATCAAAACATATCTATTGTGGCAGAAGTTAGGTTAGTGTTTATCTTTGGTGGGGTATAGTCTGGGAGGGGTACAGGGGATTTGGGTTGTGGCAATGTTCCATTTCTTTATCTGGGTCCCGTTTACATGAATGCATTCATAAGCACAAATTCATCAAACTATGTAGTTATGTTTTGTGCACTTTTCTGTATGGATGTTTTACTTGACTGAAAATACTAACAACAACAACAAAAAAATCCTTATTGGGCAGTGCCACAGAAATAAATTCCCAGAATCGCTGATATTAACTCTTGTTTAAAATGTTCTAAAATTGGCCCGGTGCGGTGGCTCATGCCTGTAATCCTAGCTCTCTGGGAGGCCGAGGCGGGCGGATTGTTTGAGCTCAGGAGTTCGAAACCAGCCTGACAAGAGTGAGACCCCGTCTCTACTAAAAATAGAAAGAAATTAATTGGACAACTAAAAATATATAGAAAAAATTAGC
>CAUYSK010008777.1:0-40698 GCA_963575035.1 Avahi laniger
GGACTACAGGCACACGCCACCATGCCCGGCTAATTTTTTCTATATATATTTTTAGTTGTCCGATTAATTTCTTTCTATTTTTAGTAGAGACGGGGTCTCGCTCTTGCTCAGGCTGGTTTCGAACTCCTGAGCTCAAACAATTCTCCCGCCTCGGCCTCCCAGAGTGCTAGGATTACAGGCGTGAGCCACCGCGCCCGGCCATTTGTAGATATATGTTTTCATATATCTTGGCTAGAAGTGAAATCGCTGAGTCATATGGTGACTCTATGTTTAATTATTTTAGGAACTGCCAGACTATTTTCAAAAACATCTTCAACATTTTTCCTTCCTACCAGTATAAAAGGATTCTGATTTCTTTGCATTGACTGGTAGAGTCTTTTGTTACCTTAAAAGTAAAATGAACATAATTTAAGTCTACAAAATCTTCACAAAGCATTATTTTGATAGAGGGTAGATCTTACAGAATTTTAAGATATTCACAGAAACTACATAAGGTCAAAGATAATGGGTCAAAATTGCACTTCTTTTCCTTTAGAAGTTTGGATGTCTACAATCATTTAAATGTGCCACATTTTATAGGATGAGCTTATAATTTATTGTTTAAATTGCAGCACTTTTAAGAGTGAAAGTGTGCTATTTATCATAATAATAGGGCCTCAAGAGTAATTCTGAGGCTGTCCCAGGCAAACTGGGACATATGGTCACCCTGTGGATAAGCAAAGATCCCACTATAGACTCACACTTATTTGTGCATGTATTTTACTTTTTCTCTTTTTTAGCAGAAGTAATTCGTTTGTATTCATCTCACAATTATAAGCAAGGGTATATGAATATATATGTTAGATTAAGGTAAGTGTTGGGTTTCTTCCCTCAGAATGAGCCAAATAACTCATGCACAAAGGAAATGAATCCTAGCTTTTTAGTGGTGTGTGCTGTTTTTCTATCTAAACTAAAGTGGATCATGGAATTTACATTTTATGTAATGTCTATGTTTTTGAAGACTTTTGGGTACCCTGTAACACTTTTCATTTTATTCTACCACACACCCCAAGAGTGCCTATTATGGTGTTAGACATATAAATGTTGTCCTCCCAAAAATGTAGTATTTAAAAAATAATTTATGTCGGAGTGCTTAATATTATAAGAAGACGCAAAGGAGCTAATCTTTGTATTTCGGAGACTGGGGTTTCTGAAACAGACTCTCTCAGCAACTTCTCTTCTCCTAGTCTCTTTTTTTCTCATGTTATTTTCATCATAGTTTTCTGCTAACCAACCAATCAACCAACCAAACAAACTCAACTCAACACCCTTGATAGTATTGGCTCTTCAATAAAAACTGTGTTGTTAATTGGATTTCTGATTTTAATGAACATACAAAGTCAATTTGACAAGTTATAAACTCAAGCTCTGGCAGAGTGTCACCAAGAAAATGATAAGCAAACACAGATGCACCTGTTAATGCCCCGGGGAGGAAGTACTGAACTCCACATTCTTGTCTTAATTCATCCTCTGGAGGACCTGCCTTTGCCAGCAGCGTGAAAAGGATCACAGCCATTAAAGAACAAACAACTGTGATAAAAAGACTTGAGAGTGAGGAAAATGATGCTGTCCACGTTGAATACACAGGGGGCCTTCTTCACGAAGACTTGACTTGAGTGGAAGCTTGACCTCGAATGGTTGCCTAGGTCAGCAGGACCTGAGGCAATCCCCGGGGTAAGGTCTGGTCAGGTAAGTTAAAGCCGCCTTCAGGGTACTTTCAATTTAGGCACCAATTTCCTCAAGACTAAGGATAAGAAAGCAAAGCTGCTTGAGTTCAACTTTCTCCTTTGCTTTTTTCTTGTTTCCTTTGTTCCTGTGAGTATAACATACTTAACAGTGTCTTCAAATGTCTGGGAGATTTCTTTATAAGGACGATGCCTCCTGGTATGACCATGGACTAACTTTTTAACAATCCAAATCCTTTCTCTGGGTTTCAGGCATGACTACATGGAAGTTTTTGAAAAACACATTTTACTTACAACCCCCTAAGTTCTAGGTTTCCTTTCACCATGAATTCTACAAACATTTTCTCTTTGCCAGTTTAGTGTAGGAGAAGTTGCTGTCTCTCACTACATTTTCATTTTCTAGTTCTTAAGTGGCTCACTGTTCAGTTCTTCCCATATATCCCTGAAACTGCCTTATCTCTCTTTGAGCTGTTTGATTTTTAGCTTGAGAAATCCAGAATATGTTCTTTTTCTCCAAACAGAACATTTTCTATGTTCATTAACTGTCAAAGTAGGATATTTAAGGAAATTCCGTTTCTTTTATGTATGTATTAGTCTTGTGTTTCTATCAAAGAAAAAAAATTTTAAAAACCCAACTCTGTAGTTTTACTTATACTATTATTGACAAGGCTAATTAGAACTTTGCTTTGAATAAGATTTGGTGATCTTAATATATTCCACTGGATCCCTTTGGTATATTTGAAACTCAATCATTTTTTATGCTAAAAATTCTTCAACTTTTTGGCTTATATGACACTGATATTTGCTGATTCTTCTTATAATTCTCTGGCCAATTTTTTTTTTTTTCTTTTTTAGTATCTGATGACCTCTCTTTCCCGGCCCATTTTACAGTTTTGTCCTTGGAGCACTGTATTTCTCACTCTATGGAATGTAGGAGTAACGTACTCTGCAGTATTTAGGCAAAAATTGATTATTAGTCAGAGTTACCCATGAAAATCCCCTAAGAAGGTGCCACATGAAAGGCCAATAAACCATATCCCTCAGTAGATCTACAGTCTCTTTCCCATTATTGAAACCCATCACTCTTGAGGTCTAGACAAAATATGGCCTTGGTTTTAAGGGCCAAGTTGTATAATAGTAAATAACTTTGAATATGAGAAACATACATAACAAAGTGAGGCATCTATAATAGGGCAGGAATATGAGTGGTGAGACTGAAGGAGCAGATATTTCCTTTGGAATGGCTTATTAACTCACTGCACTTTATGAGTTGTGATATCTCTTTATCTCTCTTTTGCAAAACATGTAAAGTTGAATTTCTAATAGTAAAGTGTGTGTATGATCAGGCATTGTTACTCTCCTGGGTGACTCTTTTCTTGCTCATTATTTCACATACCATCACTAGGTATATGTGTGGAAGCTGTTAGTATTAATTTAGTTTTGTCTTCCTGATGGAATGTGGTAGGTTTTAGGCCCCCAAAACACACAGGAAGCAGTTAGAGCTAACTAGCTCGTGTTATATGTAATTATTCCATACATTCAGTAATTACCTATTCAACCCTACTAGATGGCAGGCTGTATATTGGATGTTAGAGATAGAGTAAAATAAGCCAAAAGAAAAAAAAAAAGAACATTTTAACAAAGTTTATTATCTTATAGAGAGTGGTAAGTGCATTCATTCATTTTGTTAAAAAAAAGTTATTAAGCATTTGCTATTTATTAAGTACTGTGTAGAATCCTGACAATATATATAAAAAACATGGATTTTGACTTCTGGAGGTTCTCAGTTTAGAGTTAGTACAGGAGGGGAAAGGAATGGATACATAAAATGATCATTACAATATAGTGGATACAGGTCGTAGAATTATGCAGAGAGTCACATGGTATTAGAGAAAAAAGACAATATTATTGCAGTAAACTAACCTGCATTAGGGAGGAGTAAGAAAATCTTGACCTAAGATTTCTATTACTTGTGTAATTTAATTGTTGATATTATTGATTTGTTCTGGTGGTACTAGTTAATTCTATAAGAAGACCATTACACAGGGTTTGGTGGTTAAGGATGAAGTAGTGCATAGATTGGGACTTGGATACAGTTATTATTTTAATTAGGGGGAACAGTTAGGGACAGTGGGCATTGCAGGCTGGAAGACCATCATAAGCCAAAACATAAGACATAAACCATAACGTAATGATAAATGAGAACTGTAGCTTTCTCAACCAAATAGAGGTTGTATGATTGGGAGAGGCAAAAAACAAAACGACCTTGTTCATTTGGGAATAGTTCATGAAGTGGTTTTGAAGCTAGGTAGAGAAATCTGTGCTCGATGCAATATCTATCTACCTATCCATTCCAAGGACTTTAATAAGTGTTTACATTAAAGTTATTGTTGTGTTCTGAGGATGCGTTAAAAAAGAAGAAAAAAATCCCCATAGGCTTTACTCTCAAGTTTACAATTTAATTAGAAAACAGACAAGCAAAATAAGAAAAACAAAACAATCTCATAACTGGTATAATAGGAAAATATACAAAGTAGAAAATCTGGAATCTTCTTGGTGGAATCAAGAAGGCTGCTATAGTCTGACTGTATCCCTTCCAAAAGTTAGGGGTTGCCAATGTGATAATAGTAGGAGGTGGGACATTTAAGTGGTTAAGATTAGGCCATGAGGGCTCCTCCCTCAAGATGGGATTAGGTGTTGCTACAAAAGGCATTCTGTCCTTTCTGCCCTCTGCGTTTTGCCTTGCGTGGACACAGCATCCAAAGTGTCAGACATCTTGGAAGACGAGAGGCCAGGCCCTCACCAACTGGTGCCTTGATCTTGGACTTCTCATCCTCCAAAATGTGAGGAAATAAAATTTCTGTTCTTTATAAATTACCCAGTCCCTGGTATTCTGTTATGGCAGCACAAACAGTCTAAGACAAAGGCTATATCCAGTTGGACACTTTGAACTAAATAATAAATGCGGAGTAAGACAGTAGGTTGAGGGCATTATAGGCATAAGAAACAACAAAGACAAAAATGCACAGCAGATAATAGCTTTCTGGGAGAAACTGTATGTAGTTCTAAAATGATACAAATTAAAATATTTTTCTCCTTGAAAAGGAAGAGAAGTGGTGGTGGTGGAGTCAGGAATAAATGGGGACTTTTGAACTTTATCTTTAGCTTTTGCATGCTCTGGAAGGGTTTATTACTATAGACTATTGTACTCGAATGTATGTTTTACAGATTTAACTCTGGACAAATGTATTAACAGAAGATATCTTGTAGTGGCAAGGCTGAGGTCAAGCCTGGCCATAGGAGAACGAATTAAGAGGATATTGTATCAAGGTGTAGTGACAGAAATGGAGACGTAAAAGGCATAAAATAAACAGCAAGACTTAAAGAGGGCAAGGAAGTGGAGGGTATATAGGAAAATCACATGGCTTCTGTCTTAGGTGTCTGGGTAGACAGCGGTACCATTAGGTAGTCTAACAGGTAGCTTAGCTGTGCAGGGTCAGGGACTTCAAACAAGGTACTTCTTCCCAAACAAGGTACTTCTTCCCAACACACGTATTTGTTGTGTGTGTTGATAAACATTGGGTAATTTCCCTAGATGGAAGCACAAAATCTGGAGTAGTGTTTTCCAAACAGGGAGAAAGAAGCTAAGGACAGTGAAGGAGATGGCATGAAGCTAGGACAAAAGAATAAATAGCCAGTGTTTATGACTATGTTTTCCATGTCTATTATAAATTCTAGATGAACTATGAATAGAAGAGAGAAAAGACACAACCATATATTTTGAAAGCCTACTCCTCCCTATGGAAAAAGACAAGCAATATGTCATTATGTATTTTATAAGCATGACTTTTTCAAAGCATTTGTTGTTATTTAATTAAAGGATACAAGTTTTAAATTATTTTATTTTAAAAAAGAACACTGCCTTTTTGCAAATATGGCTTTGCAGTGAGAGTTTTCATCTAAATTCTACAGAAGAGAGACTTTAAAATATTCAATATGATTGGATTTTTTAGGGAAATTTCAAAAATATACAACAAGTGTAGGATATGTTATGCCAAAATAATTCATGCCAGTGTATACAAAGAAAAAAAAGCCTATGAATCATCATTAATTATCTTTTACTAACAAAAAGTCAAGGAAGAAGAAATGCTTTCAATTTTCTATTCATTTAAATTGCAAAAAGAATGGAAATTTCTTTTTATTTGAAACATAGAAAGGTGTTTTTTGGAGAGTGAATTATGTACTCCCTTGATTTTTTATCCCAAGGTTTTATTAAAACATGAAAAAACAACAATCATCAATCCAATTAGAGGGAAGTCATTGCAGTCAACATCTGTTGGTTTTGCCATTCAGCATTCATTCGCTCTTCTTTAGTAAAAATTTCCTTTGGGAAACCACCCTTTTCCCTACCCTCAGCAGTATGATTGGATGGGTGTAATTCACATCTCACTCTAGGGAAGTGCCCTGATTGTATGAGGCAGTCAGCAGAGCCCATCTCCCTGATGACAATGATCAATTCAGGCTTATGCACATAATCCAAACTACGAAAAATTTAGATTAGATTTTTTTGTAAAGAAAGCCCTCCTCTCGCTCCTAAGGGTACTACGTGAGTCAATTCTAAGTCTTCCTCTGGTTGATGGTATAGTAGGAAGACGTGAACACTAGAATCGGTGCATCCATTTGGCTTTCATGAGAGGTAGAGCCTGGCAGTTCTTGGGCGCATCACCACGTAGAACCAATGACAAGACTTACACTGCAGAAAACAGAGCAGAGACACTGGGTTTTTGTGACAAAGTTTGAGTTGAATTTGCTCTGTATTTTCAAATATAGTAGCTAATTTAAATGAGAACTAATCTTCTATTGGTACTTAATAAGTGTGTCATGGGGCAATAAGTAAACTTTTATCTCTAATAACTTGAGGTTGCTCATCTATTAATGTAAACATATCATATTTGTAATTATTAGATCATTTGAGATTCTGAATATGACAAGGGAATTATTAGAGAAATCATTTTAGTACTACAATCAAGGTAAAAAATAGGAGTGCTTTTATAGGAAATTTAATAAAATTAAGTTATATTCAGTTTACATGATGAAGTGAGAGTCAGCGTGTGTCTTTGAGTATATAACTGAAAACCAAGATCCTTGAATGCTGTTGTTATCTACTTTAGAAAATTGCACATACCTAAGTATTTGATTTTACAGTTTTCCCAACTGATAAGATATAGGAAATGGAACAAGAAGAACAACAAAAATGTCATTACTTTCTGTAAGATTTCTTTCTTTCTTGAAAGAACAAAGGGAAGAACTAATTATATAGAGTGTTATGGCAGGTAACTCAGGGAATGTCAAGGGTAATTGATCTTTATACCGCTAAAGCTGTGTATTCCATTTCATTGGCTTTTGCAAGGTTTACATAAAGTACACATGAGGTCTACCTCAAGTTGGAAGGGAACCATGACACAAGCTTTCTGGGATACCAGAGGCTTTTCTGTATTTAGACTATTGTGTGTCTATGTTGGGGCAACTCTACTGGGCAATGTGTTTGGGTCATAGACAACAGTAGAATATGTGACAATGTCAGGAGGAGAAGTGAGGAATAAAGTTTTAAGAAACAAATCATTGACTATCTATCACATGCCAGGCATCAAAGGTACAAAGTCAATGCCAAGCACATACAAATAAAAATGTACCCAGGCCTATCGCCCTAAAACAGTGACTTTTATTCTATCAGACCTAATCTTCTCTTTTCATAATACATGTTTTGAAAGGGTAAATCCACCATTTAATATCATTGAATGAAAATCATAGATAATATAACTTAATTATGCATGTAATTTAGACATCAATATAAGAGCTAAGTGTACTAGTCAAGAAAACTTATATAAAATTATATATGTATATTTCAATATGTAAAGACTTAGGCTCACCTACACTAGATGATATAGTGAGTTGGTCAGATGTGCATACCTGTAAATAAAATCTTGAATGCAGAAGGTACAAGTGGAGAAAAATAATGGTGTGGTTTATGGATAACTCAAATATTAGAACAGTGTTGGTGATGAAATTTTCAAAACAGTGAATAACCCTTCAATCATCTGAAACCAAAACAAGTCTAATTTTCCTTGGATGTGTATTCTTGGAAATTTTAGGGTATTAAATTTCAGTATACTAACATTGCAAAAATATTTTACATTTATATATACAATGGAGTTTGATTCTAGATATAGGTATTCATAAAATGATTTTTAACCTCCTTCCTTATTTGTGATTTCTTATAGATGTTGGACAAATTTTCATTGTGTGGACATACTGTACCTACCACTGCCAGTAGCACTGGTTAATCATTGTGATAACCCAATTTAATTATTACCCACAGATAGCTGTACTGTCTTCTTTGATAATAAATGTTTTAGATGTTCATAGTTACCCAAACCATAAATCACAAGGTAGTGTAAAACTCTACATAACTGCGTCATGCACAAGGCCAAGTAGGAATTCAGAACAGAGATTTTGCTTGGATAGTTTGCAAATATATAATTTATACACACATAAGATACCTTTTAAATTATTTTCAAGTACAAATATATATGTGTTTTCCCTAAAAGAAGATTTTATTTTCCTTCTTTGAATTAGAAGAATCAAATGAGAAGTGCAAGGTATTTGGGGTCATACTTGGCATTTCAAAGGAAAATTTTATTTTAAAAGTAGAGTATCTTTTGTCCTTTCACATGTTCTAATATTTGGGGTACAGCGTGGTATATGCTTGGATTCAAACATGTTATTCCAGGAATGGCTTTTATTTTGGAATTGGATTGTGCGGATAGCCGTTCCTGCATGTGTGGTATGCCAGTCTGATCAATAGCCTGATGAGGCATGTGTGGCCCGCACTGCCCAGCCCTACCATTTTCAACCTAATTAGCAGCTGCTCAAAGATGGGAAACAGGTGCAGATCCAGGGCCAGACCAGGGAAGTCTGCGTGTAATTAACAAGGAAAAAAGGGTCAGATATTGGGAAGAATATCAAATCGGCCCACTGGGGTTAGCATGCTGGCCTCAAAGGCATAGTCACCTGAGATCTTAAGCATGCTAATGTAAATTATGCAAGCTTTCAAACAAAGTGGCTGCATAATCAGTTGGCAGAGTCAAAAATGATTTTTTTTTTTGGTAATAGAGTAGGGAAAAAGGGCATCTACAAAACTAATTTTTTCTCATCGTGTTATGAATTTTGGTAAGAGTAATATATAGAAGAAATAGTGACAATTTCTGTGAGGCAATCATGAGTTACTTAGAAGAGGTTGTTAACCAGTTACAACCCTTCAAGAAATAGATGAAGTTTGGGGAAAATCTAATAAGGAAATTTAGAGAATTATGCACTTAAAGATATTACTTGGAAGTAAACTCATTATGCACATGTGGTTATGCATAACATATTGGCTTTGCTCATTGGCAACTTTTTGAATTGCCTTGTGCAGTGTAGTCTGTTTGAGATCAACAGGGATTTGCTACAGGCCAGGCTAAGCTTGGAGAAGGTGAAAAACCAAATTCCTGAGTAAACAATGAGGGACAATGCTATGTGCCAGATTCAAATGCTGGCTTTCATAGTCAAGTTTTCAGTATCAAGACATTCTTTCCATTCCAAATAATTAGAACTTAAAATCTACCCTAGACTCTGAGAATACACCCAGGCCTTTTTAGCATTTAGCATTTAGGTTCCCAGTAAACTGTCACCTACTTGATGCCAAGTTTCCTAAGATAAAAGGGAGTTTCATATTTCCTGTTGAATAATTGGTACAAGTATCAGTCAATTTAGTGAAATTCATGTTACGATGAAAACAACCCCCAAAACTCAGATGCTGACAACAAAAAATGTTTATTTCTCGCTCACGGTGCGTGCCTTATGGATTGGCTATGGGCTTCATACTGACTCTATCACAGCTCTTAAGCTGCAAGAACAGTCCCTCTCAGGGACACTGCCCATCTTGCAACAGAGGAGACAACATGGCAGAATTTGAAAATGGTCTTCATCTCTTCCACTCACCTGCCGCTTGATGTGCCATGACATCCGTGAGGCAGGCTGCATAATCCTCCTTTGAGGAGGGGCAGTGAATACTTTGAACAAAAATAAAATCACCTACGATGACTTAGACTAAATCTATATACATTTTAGAGAGCCAGACCTTACTGTGATGTGATTACAGACAGCACTTTGTCTAGAAGAATGTGTTTTATTATCAGAATTAAGTAAAATATTAGCTCCAGTTTTTTTCAAAGATGTACTATGTGACATTTTAAACTTTTATTTTTTACCCTCATAGCAAGCCTGAAGCCTTGGGGTTATCACCCTCACTTTGTGGGAATCATGGCTCAGAGACTTTGGTTTGCTCAAGGCCCCACAGCTAAATAAGTGGCAGTACTGGGGTTCCCGCCCAGCTCCGTAGGAGAGTACACCCTTCTAACACACTCGCTACCCTGAAGATGTGACAGGTCAGCCAGGTACCTTATCCAATGAGCTCTTAAAAACCTACTGCATCTGTCACATTCTGATTCCGGGTGACTGGGGGGTTCTGCTACCTGGAGAGCATAGGCCAGTATCTCTGGGGCTAGGTGCAGTGTGCTTGAGTATCATGCACAAGACACACAATTACAGGATTGAGTCACGATGATAAAGTCTTCTTAGGGTGTCTTTACTGACACACCTTTATGTCAGAGTTTCTCAATATTTCCACTATTGACGTTTTGCACTGGATAGTTCTTTGCTGTGGACATGTGTAAGGAGATTGTTTCTAGGATGTTGAGGGGGCAACTCTGTCCTCTACTTATTAAATGTCAATAGCAACCTTCTCTTCAATTGTCAAAAGCAAAAATGTCTCAACACATTGCCAAATGTCCTTAGGGTATGTGTTTGTGTACAAAAACACTCCCAGTTAATAACTACTGCTTTACATTCAAATGATAAAATTGGTACAGAATTAAAAATACCACTGCACATATAAAATCTAATTTAATCGTCTTGGCATGTGTTGTGCAATAATCATCCATTCTTAAAATAATATTAATCCATCACTTCTTGTATGCTAGGCACTTCCTTAGCTTGTCCGGGGAAGGAGTGATATGAAGATGAGTGAGACCGGGCAGGTATTAACTGGATGCAGTCTGTAATTCTGCAGCAATAATGGAGCTAAAAAATAGAGAACCACTAGAAATTTTAAGTTCTTTGTGTGGACAAGAAAAGGTTGAGGGGTGGGCGTGGTTAATGTAACCAAATACAGCAAAGAATTTTGAGCAAGATTTGATACTGGAAGAAAAATGAATGCAGTTAACTCTCCCTGTCTCTTCCCCTGGATCAACCATGACCGCCTTTATCCAGAGACATGTCAAAGCCTAAAATGGCTTTAAATAAACCTGGTCTTAAGGATTCAGAATCAATGATGCTAAAATCTAGGAAAAAACCTTAGTTCCCTCTAAACCTGGAGGCTGAGATCTGTCAGAAAAGATGATAATGTGAATCAAACAGTCTGTTTTTAATCTTAGGAAGCTGGAGAGGATGATAAGAGGGAAGAGAGTGAGAACAGGGAAAAATGCTGCAAGAAGAAATGAAAGATGGGCTTGGAGCCTCAGTCAATGTTACATAACAGCAAGGTTAGCAAATTTGGAGTCACAAATATTGGGTTCAAACCACGAGAACTCAGGCCAATTGTGCATCAGATATTGCATCATCCCTAGAATGGGAGCTGTAATCATTGTCTCCAACATGGATTATGATAAAAATTAAATAATATGCTGTATTTACTCTTGAGACATTTTAAAAGTTTTAAATGAGCATACACATTTAATGTATTGTTTTTGGTGTTCTTCAAATTCTGCCATATATTTTTAACATGGAAGATGAGAGGGAAACTAGACTTTCTGCTTCAGAGATTCCAATTTACCTAAATTTTACATACATAATTGATGGTTAGGTTAGGGAGATCAAGTGGGTTCTTGTTAGAGTTTCATTCATTGGCTAAAGAACCAAAGGAATGAGCAATTGAGGAGAGAGATTTTGAAGCAATCAATTAACTAGATTTTTAAAAAAAGTAAAAAAAAAAGAAATACCATTATACAAAATTGGAGCCATTTAGCTTTTGGTGGAGAATGTTAGATTCCTGGTTGTGACCAAAAACAAAACAGAACAACAACAACAAAGACACCCCTAAAAACAAAACAAAACAGGTAGTGGAGGAGGTTTCTATTTGAGTGCCCTCCAATTCTGTTAATAGGCTTTGTGTGGTTGATATTAGAACTTTCACTTTCACTCTACTTTTCTTGTTAAATTCCATTGGAAATTTTATATCTGTTGACATAAATGACTTAGTAAGACTTGGATCACTTACTTAATTTTTCATCATTAGTTTATGATCTAATTATGTTTTAAATAGAAGCGATCTTTGACTTTTAGTAGAGACCAAGGTCCGAGGAATGTTAAGTACTATACTTGCTTACATTACTTGCATTAGGAATAACTTAGTGGATATGGGTTGATTGATCCTACAGTACATTACTTGAAGTTCCATATATGGTTAAAACTGCTCTTTTAAGTCTAAATGTCTTGTAGTGCTGACTTTTTTGTTTAAGTACAAAGCATTAAACTATAAGATATTCAAGTGCAATAATTGGGTAATCAAGAAAATAATTCATTTCGTCTCTATTTAACAGATGAAAAAACTCAAATTTAGGCAGTACAGTGTTTTATTTATGGTCACATAGTAAGTAAATTTAAGCAGAAACTCTTGTTTGTAGGTAATTTGGAATTACTCAACTGCAACCACTTTCTTACCCTTATATCCTACAAACACTAAGCTAAAACATATCCCTCATAGGACTGACATGGTACGACAGGTGCCCTATATCACACTGCATATTTTTAATACCGAGGGAAAAATGGCTGTATCTTATAAATTAAAAGTAAATAGAGTAGCATCATTAAACATTTCAGTCAAGTTCAACAGCTGCCCTCAATCCTTCTTTTAAAATTCAGAGACTCAAAATAGACAGGCTAAGATTTATAAAAATAGATTTGTCTGTCACTTCTAATTTTACATTTTGCAAACAAGTTGTGCTTCAATGAAAATTTGCAGATAGATTGAGCATCTGGCAATAGGAAGATTGTCATGATTTCCATGGTTTGTAATCAGACCACAAAGGATAATTGGTAAAGATAATCTTTTGTTTGAATAGCCTAAATGATTTTACCTCACTAACCCTGATGACAGATGGTGGGTATAGTTATTATCAATTCATTTTTATGAGAGGAAGGAGATTGAAGAACCAAAACGTTGAATCACTCATTGCTGAAGTAATGTGTCACTGTGGAATGAGCTCCAGCCTGGGGTTGCAAGCCTGGCTTTGCCACTAACTGGCTTTGTGATCCTGAATATTTGGAGCTTCATTTATGCAGCTGGGACAGAACAGAGGAGAGTCGATACTCCCTACCCAAAGTGTCGTCTATGGACCAGCAGTACTGGTATCACCTAGAAGCTTGTTAGAACTATAGACTCTCACTAGAGCGACAGAAACAGAACATGCATTTGAGAAAGATCCCAGGTAATTTCTAGGAACATTGCAGTTCAGGAAGTCCTACATTTGAGGATCTTAATGATTCTTCCTAGTTACAATGCTCCATCATTGTAAGCACAAGGACCGTCCTACAAAACCTAGTAGAGTGTCTGGTGTGGAATGCACTATGGAATGAACACGCCAATGAAATGAAAGTTATTCTCATCCAGCCTAACTTCAAAGAAAAGTTGTCCTGACCAATAGATTTTAAAATCTCAGAAAACCTTTTGTAAATCATACCAGGGTTCGGTTGTGCCCCTCACATGGAAGCATGACAGTCATTCTTATATCCATTTCCTCCTTTTAAACAAAATTATTATTTTATTTTTGCATTAAAAAAATAATCATTCCTAACCTCTTTCTGCAGTTGCTGATTGTATGTGGTACAAACTCCAAGCCAATCTGTCCTTTTCCTTGAAGCGGCTTCCCTTCCCCTTTTTCAGCCCACCCGTTCAGGCATCGCATTACTGCCAGGCCATTTGCACCATCTGCTCATTAAGTGTCAGTTGATGGGAGGACAGAGGACACCTGGTGACCGTGAAGTCAGGCCAACACATCAAGGGAAATCAGCAAAGTGGTAGAAAAGCACAAAACAAAACCGACCTTGGGAATCCGGAGGGTTGAATTTCAGAGAAAGTCAGGACAAGTGAAGCAGGCTGAGCTTCGGAGGCCCAGAGCAGTCTTTTAATTTTCTGACCTTTTGCTCTGTGAGCACTGCCCTGCAAAGGGAGAGAGACTCCTTAGGAAGCAGGGCTACATAGGTTTTCTGCTGACCAGCTTCTTCCTGCAAAGTTAATGGAACACAGTGAGTCTGCTACGGGTACCTGTTGGAGTGAAGATTGTTAAATTTTTGCAAGAATACCTGTGTGTTCAAGTTGCTAGCTAGGTCATTGCTTCTAATTCCACAAAGCACTTGTAGTCAACTGTTTATCATTTCTGAAAGCAAATTCAGAGGAAAGATCTAGCTGTAACCTGCAGAAATATGGCCAGAGGGCTACTCTTTGGAATACTGGGTCTCAGAGAACCACATGAAGAGCCCAGGCCAGAGTTAGGACATACAGCTGTAGCCACACTCCAAGGAGCCTCAGTGGTCAGTCAGATGTCTTCTCAGCTCTGAGTTTCTTAAAACCAGCTGTCACGTGATTAGGTTATGGTTTCAGTTCTTAACAGAAAGCATAGACTGTACTCTGTTCTCAGCTTACAATATTCAAGTTGATTAAAAGCATGAGTAGTGGTGGGTGAGATAGAATCTTGGTCTCTGACCGTTGACAGAATCACTTCGGACTTCATTAGTCAATAGTTAATTATACCCATTTTGGCATAAAATGTGTAGTGATTACGAGATAGTCTCTGGGCCAGAATCCTGATTTTATAACTTACTTGTGTGACTATGTGCAAATAACTTAATATTTTTCTGCCTCAGTTTCCTTATCCATAAAATGGGATAATGATAGTAACCTACCTCGTAAGGTTATTGTAAAGACCGAATGCATTAATACAAGTACAGTATAAAGAAATAGAGTCTGGCATATAGTTAACTGCTACTCAAATGTTTGCTATTATTATTGGAGAGTTAAGGTCCTTTTGAAACTTGTTTTCTTTCATTTTCACCCACAGGGGGTTAGCAAAGCTAATTAAAGAAACTATTATGATCAGCATTCTGTATGGATACCAGGGCCAAGGGAAAGGTGATAAACCTCTTCCATCTTTCCATTTCCTGCCAAATCTTCTTTCCCATTATCTTCTTATTTGACTCCTAGCTTCTGTCAGAGAAAATGAGAAAAAAAGAAATCTATCTAATGATTCTTTCCCGTAGTGTCTTCCTTGTCAGCATCTGCTCCATTATACTGGTAGATATTGATGTGCTGAAGTTTCCCTCAAGCTTGTTCAAACAGGGAATTAGCTTTAATTCTCAGCGATGAGAGGGGGCTCAGTTTGAGCCAAAGTATCTTGCTGCTCTTAAAACTAAGTCCCGGCCCTCTCAACGGGTTAAGTCAAGGGTCTCAAACTCACATGCCCGTATGGGCCAAACAGGTAACCTGAATGAGTGAAGCAAGCTGGAACAAGAAATGCTATCAGCCTCTTTTTTATTCCTCACTTTAGTTAAGATATAGCTGTGGATATATATTGTTCTATTCATAGACAAATAATTATGTAAGTGTGGTGACTAACCGCTATTCACACCAGATCTGAATTGGGGAGAAAAATAACTAATGGTGAGCCCGGTGGAGAACTGGCACCCACATGTGACCTAAAGGGGGGTAGCTGTTCCCCAGCTGTGGCAAATTCCTGCCATGTGAGCCCGATATTGCCATATTTTCTGATTTTTTTTTTAAAAAGAGAAGCCCAAAATATGGATTTTTAAAAAAATGCAAAAACTCCAGATTTTTAAATATCAGCTGAAAATATTTGATGTCAGAACACAGAGTAGGGCAAATGAAACATGTTTACCTGTTGACTTTGAGGCATCTCCAATTTTGGGTTAAATTGTTTGCACTTAGATACATCTCCATCCCAGTTAGTGAGTTATTAAGAGCCCTACATTTGTCTAGTATGGGAGGCTTGGTATCCAGGAATAGAAGAGCTATTAATATTTGGATCTTGTTAAGGAGGTGGGAGTCTCCCATATGAGGCCTTTTACATTTTTCTCTTTAACTTTTTATTTTGAAAGAATTTCAGACCCACAGAAAAGTTGCAAAAGTATTACAAAAATTTCCCACATACCATTCAACCAGACTTTCCAAATATAGCTAATATTTTATTTACCATATTTGCTTTCTCATTATCTTTGTCTTGCTCTTTCTTTTTTCTCTGTCTGTCTCTCTATATACATATATATATGTGTGTGTGTGTATATATATATATATTTTTTTTTCCTGAAACATTTGAAGAATCAGTGTCCAATTATTTCCAAATAGTTTCATGTATTTCCTAAAAACAAAAATACTCTCTTACATAGAACAGAGCAAATCAGGAAATTGACAGTAACGCAATATTATTATCTAATCTATTAAGTTTATTCAAATTTCACACCCCAATTTCTTTAAAGCAAAAGAAAAAATTTCTGGTCCAGAGACCCACAGAACATAATACACTGCATTTTGTGGTTATGCCCCATCAGTGTCCTTTTTAATTTTTTGCTGAGAGGAAACAGTTTGTCTTTCATAACAAAGGGCAAATCTATTTTGTCTTTCATAACATTAATATTTCAGAATACAGGCCATTCCTCAATATTTCAGAAGAAAACAGATTATCCTTCAATTTGGGATTGTTCAATATTTGCCAATGGTTAATTCAGGTTGTGCACACCAAGCATGAATCTTGGCAGGAACAGCAAGAAGTGATGTTGTGTCCTTCTCAGCACGAGAAAGACTCAGTGAGAATATTTGAGACGGGCTGTTAGTTTGCTTTGGGAAGACAGGCATTTACTGCACAAGTACTTGCGATCCAAGTGGGCATTTTGCTATTTTTCTTCTCTTAGCCTTGTTATTAAAAGACCCTGTCCAAGTTCTTCCAGTCTGTATAAAGGTTTCTCTCTTAGCTCCTTTTCTTCCACCCTTCTTTTACAGGTGTAATCCCCTACTCTTTGGATCTGTTTGGCGTCACTATTGAATTTGACAGTAGAAATCTCTTCCACTGCTAGGGTCTTTAGAAGCGTTAAATATGAAGTCAGTAGACCAAGGATTATATAGAATGTGGAGAGGCCTAATCACACTATTATCACTTTAATAGGAGAAATAACTCCTTGCATTTACAAAGTCTTGAAAAAATTTTAAAGCTTTGTCATATTTATTATCTGCTTTTTATAAGAGAAATAGAACACAGCAAAGATTTTAAAATGTTAGCATGGGATAGTTCTGGGTTGAAATCCTAGCTTTATCACTTAGCACAATCGTTCTGTGGAAATGTTTTATGAACCCCAGAAATTTGAGCAGCATTGGAGAGCGGTAGCAAAGCACAGGCTATTAAATAAATGGGCAGGCCCTAGCTGGAACTCCAGATTTACTATCCAATATTTGTGGGATCTTGGACGGTTTGCTCTCTGGAGTTCAGTTTCCTCACTTGTAAAACAGAGGATTATCTTGCCAGACTGTGAAGATTAACAAGGTAAAAGAAAAACATTTAACTCAGTGTACCTGGTAAATAGTGTATGTCCAATAAGTGTGGATTTTCTTCAATATTCCTTTTTCTATAGCGACTTTCTAGGGTTGATTTGCTCCTTCTTGCAAAGTCCGTTGGGAAGAATTTCATTATGCAGTGATACTGAAAAAGGTTTGGAAAAAAGCGGCACAGGGACTTTTCAATAACTTTAACAGTTTGATATGTTGGGCATAAGCACACCACCCTTACTGCCCTAAAATTATGAAAACATATATCAATGATTGGGAAGTTTATACTTGAATATACTTCATTAAAACAAAATATTTGTAGAATCAGTTTGGTAGTCACAAGCCTCTGGATCTTGGTTCTGCGTAGAAATTCACTCTCTGTAATTTAAGAGTTTGCTGCAATTTAAACTCAAGAATTACTGTAACAGGGTAGGTGAAAAAAGTTTTTCATATACTGAAAGGAGAAGATTATCAGGGACTGAAGGAATATGGCTCTTTGTAGAGGAAATTGTTACTCTTTCACTGTTTTGACTTCCTGGTAGAGTGCTGGTGTGTGTGTAAGCCCTGGCTCCAAGCCCAGTGGCATAAGCATCCACTTTGTTCCCTTCAGATTTTAGCAGGCATATGACATCATAGTCCAGGTAAAGTTGAAATGACCTTGCATTCTTATTTTCTAACCTCTAAATGAAGTTACCTTGTGTGTACATATATTTATGTTTTTTTTTCCTGTTCATGAAAGAATAGTTTATCAGAAACGGAGTGGAAAGAGGAAAGTTACAGATTGGATGATTGGGTACTTTTTCATTCACCTTTTTTTTTTTTGTCTTTAATATTGCTCATGAAGAGGATGACCAAATGACTTATCATCTGAACCTAGGCACTTCAGAGAGAAAGGAATTATGTTGAAACAAATTGAGCAGATTGGCTCAGGCAAACCAGGCGTATGATCGTGCTGTCTCTGAGGACTTATGTCAGGCATTACAATTACTGTTATGGTTAGACCTGAACAAAATGGTTAAGCTGACAAAACTGTCCATGGACAGAAATTCCCCCAACTGCTGCCACTGATCTCCTTTCAGTGCCCAGCTCTTCCAGGCTGTCCAGGGCTCTTCATTGCAGGCACCTTACCAGGATTCAGACTTTAACTGACTCTTGGGACAACTGAAGATTGGTTTTACAAACTCCTTTATGGTAAGGTGTCTATTTCTTCCTTTCTTCTGCAAAGGAAGTCGCAGTTATGAGCAACATAGGAAGCCTGGAACTAAAATATTTGAAGAGTAGCTATTTTTGTTTTAGGAAGGAGTTTTAAAAGGCACAGCATGTAGACAGAAGGCTTCTTCCACTCTGTTTTATGACGTCTTTCTCTTGTGAAGCACTGACCAGCATTTGCAGGTCTTTCATGTGCCTTAGCTCAATTGCTTCTCCTCACAGAAGAACCAGGTCGTCTATGTACTGTGGCTTAGTCATGTAGCACGAGCTTCCCATTTAAAAGATGGGTAAAACTGAGATTTGGAGAAGCAAAGTGAGGTGCTCAATGTCACAGGAAAAAAAATAGATATAAACATAAGCTAGAATCTGACATTCTTGAACCTTGGTCTAGTGCACTTTCTCCCATAAAGCTTTTCAGAGCTATATAAATTTGGGTCCAATTGATGAAGTAATTAATCATAGGCACTTCTGAATTAATAATAAAGATAGTATGATCATTTTAATAGCTAAATTGTATAGTGCTTATTATGTACAAGGCATTGTTCTCACATGCATTAATGCACCTAACATTTAAATCAATATTTAAAATTGAATCATTTAAAATTGTTTCCTATTGATAAATGCAAAATTTAGATTTTTTTTAATTATGGAGAATAGAATTGTTTGCAGTACATTAGCCCTATTTGTTTTATTTGCTCAGAAATTTCTGTGTAAATACTTTCCTCATATAATCTAGTGCTTTTAGCTCCTTCATCGTACTTTAGGGGAGTATTTTTTAAGAAGCATCTTACTGCTTTTGGTTCAAGGCTGAATGTGTTTTTTTCTTACAGTGTTTATATTTGTGCTGAAGTGGTGGACTCATATGATTAGGTAAAGTTTGTTGCTGGAGGCAATATTATGCAATTGCTTAAAATCTTACTCAGTTCAGATGGTTAACAGTCTTCAGTGGCATTTAACTCCTGTTTTGTGTTCATTTGTATTCAAGTACTCGAAGACAGGAGTTTAGCTAGCTTCCTGGGGTGACACTCTGCCTGATATTGTTTAAACCACATTTCAAATAAAGGGGGAAAAAAGAGAAAAAAAAAAAAGGAAAAAAATGTATAGGAGACAATGTCATTTGTTACACATTAAATATTTAGGAAGTCTTTTTTCCTAACATGAACCTGAGGCACGTTTAGCCTGAAAGGCAAGACGTTTTATGTGAATTCAATGTGGAGTCTCCCTGTGAGTGTTTGACATTGAGTATGCTTGGCTGTAGCGTCCCGTTCAGGTCCTGATGTTTTCTTAAAACCTCAGCACCATGCGGTGTGCTTGGCACTTAGTTACTGCTCTAAATACAATGGAACAAATGGATCAGGACTTAAGGAGAGAACTGAAATATGAAGAGTTTTAGGAAGGGATTGTTCTGAGAGAGGAGATATATGTCATGATGGGAGATGCCAAAGTGAGCTCATAAAAAAAAGGACATATAATTATTTATAGCGGGGAAGGGACAGAGGAGAGTAAAGGATCAAACCAGAAATGTCCGCCATGAAAACGAAAATTTAATGTTGTTATTTGCACCCCTCTGTTCAATTTTGTGAATGGCAGGCATTATATTAATCAGTCATGGAAATTTTTTCCGCATGAGTTGGGATACAGAATTAGAACACTTTTTCTCATGTCCCCTAGAATCCTTCTGAACAAATCATGTCATGTGGCCACTGCCAACTAAATGGAGTTAGTATATGATTTGATATCCATTTGTCGTGATAGTACAAGACCAAAAATACTGTGAAATTAAAGACATGGCACCTTTGAGGTAAAAGAGTGAAAGACAGATGTATGTATTGAAGCAGGCCTGTGACATGCAGTCAGATACCAGAGGAAGAGCAGATCCCAGTAGGCGAAAAGTGGGTCTTACAAACTCGGTTGGGTTGGCATGGATGGATGAATGAATGAATAGATAATGAGAGGTACATCTGAACCAGTCAGAATGTCTGTATTCCCCTCATGGCATTTCCTTCATTTTTAAACAACCTTGGGCAAGGCCCATATGTCAGATATTTACTAGCGAAGCAAAGATTGGAAGTGTGGCAATATCCTGATAATTCAGGCAAAACCTCTACTTCTGTTTAGGGCATAGAAAATACCACTGGGAAAGAGAATTATAAATAAAAATGTGTTTTTCTTTTTTAGTGGCATGCTATTATCATCTTTATGAATTTAGATAACATCTTTTACTTAGGAAAGTAAGTGGAATTCCATTAATGTTTATAAACTATTACTGAAAGTGCAATGCAATATAGATTAGCATTAAAATCCAATACACGTTAGAAGACTTGAGCTCTTATTTCTAAGTTATTGGAATAAGCTCCACGTCAGTCATAGTTTGACTAAAACTTTTTAACAAAAAGTGAGGAATTTCCTAAATTTTATATTGAAGAACAGAATATGCATCCAACAGAGAATGCTTCCTTTTTTTATTATTATTTTATTTTTTTTTATTTCAAAAAATTTAGGGGATACAGGTGTTTTCTGTTATGTGGATAAGTTGTATCTTGCTGAAGTCAGGGCTTTCAGTGTATCCATCATTAGAATAGTGTACATTGTGCTCAATAGGTAGATTTTCGTCCCTCCCCTGTCCCCTATTCTTAGTTTACAGTGTCACTGACTGTTATTTATACCATATATATATATATATATATATATATATATATATTCTTCATTTAGCTCCCATTTATAAGTGAGAGCTTATGGTATCTGTTTTTCCATTCCTGAGATACTTCACTTAGGATAATGGTCACCAGTTCCATCATTTTATATTTTTGTAAAATTATTTAGAGTTATGTTTACATAGTTTTTACCAAATATCTTGGTAAGTCTCATTTTATGGGGCTCACAATTTTACTTCTCTGGTCCTTACTTGAGCTTATCTGTACACCATCATTTCCTTTTGAACTATTTTCTATAAATTAAAAAGAACATATTACATATATTTTCTTTTTCTTTTTTGCCTCTTTTTCATTTCAAAATATTAATGGAGTATTAATGTTTTTGTTACATGGATATACTATGTAATGCTGAAGGCACGGATTTCAGTGTGCTGGCCACCAGGAAAGTGTCCACTGTACCCGTTAGGTAAGTTTTTATTCCTCACCCCTTCTTGGTTTCCAACGTCCTTTACATCTTTCTGTACCCATGTGTACCCATCTTTTAGCTCCCACTTATTAGTGAGAACATGTGGAGTTTGTTTTTCTATTTCTGAGATATTTCACTTAGGATAATGGTTTCCAGTTCCGTCCAAGTGGCTGCAAATGATATTATTTCATTCCTTTTTATTGCTGAGTAGTACTCCATGGTGTGTGTGTGTGTGTGTGTATAACATTTTCTTTATCCACTCATGAATTGGTGGGCATTTATGTTGATTCCATATGTTTGCGATTGTGAATTGGGCTGCAATAAACGCTCTAGTGTAGGTGTTTTTTTGATAAAACCATTTCTTTTCCTTTGGGTATATTACATATATTTTAGTTGTCAAAAATGAAAAATATGTAAAATTCTTCTACCCAAAGTAACCCGTTAACATTTTAATAATATATATCCTTCCAAGAAACATAGAAGAGAATATTTATATGCACTCATTTATAAAATGACTATATTTTTTCACCCAATATGTTGCAATATTCTTTCTATATCAATAAAATTGTTTTTATATAAAACATAGAGATACGTCATTTTTCATAGCTGCATAGTGCTCTATTACATGAGTTTAACACAAATTATTCAATTCTTATTTTTGGATGTAACATTTGTTTCCAAATTTTGCAATAATGTATAAAAAGAGGTAATATTCTTGAAACTAAATCTTTGCATTTATCCTTAATAATTTATTTGGAATTAACTTTAGAAATACTATTGCAGGGACAAATGATGTACATATTGTTAAAACTTCAGCTGCAGCTCACTGAATTGCCTTCCAGAAAGGTTATAGGTGCTTTCATTCTAAGCAGTGTAGAAGTGCAAGAAGCCTTGCCCTCACTTGGTATTATTCTTTTTCTTCTTCCTTTATTTTTCATCTTTATCAATTTGACAAATGTGCTATTGTATCCGATTTCAATTTGATATTTTAAATTTCACTAGTGAGTTTGAACATATGCTTTTTAGCCCTTTGTATTTCTTGATTTGTGCATTACATATTCAGATTTTATCATTTCTTCTATTAGTATTGTCTATTTCTCATGGATTCAAAAATAATTCTATTTATTAAACATATAAGCCCACTGGACTGTATGAATTTCAAAATTTTAGTAGATTTCTAAGTCTTTTATATCAGAATTTTGAATTAGAATGAGAATTATTACTAATTACTAATAACATTAATTAGTGCTTTCTTAAGTTGTTCTCGATTCAATGACCATCAGCAAAAACATAATGTTGAACATGGCAAAAATTACTCTGAACCACACTCTTGATAGTCTTTCTTTATTGGTAATGAAGTAAACCGTGTACCTGAGCAGAGACTAAAACTTAGTCCACCCAAAAATAAAATTGAAAATTGAATCCATTGTCTATACCTTTCAGCTAACAATAAGGTCATTTTTACTTCATTATCTAAATATTTTAGACTAAAGTACATTTGCCTCCTGGCCCTTTCTTTCTTTCTTTTTTTTTTTTTTTTGACTTGCTAGATAATTTTTTCAATTGTGCATTGCCTAATAATGCTAGCGTGGACACAGCCAGAGTATTGATGACGTGAGGACCTCACCTTCAGATCAAACAAATATCAGAGATTAAAATGATTTTGTCTTACAGGGCTCATGTCCAGCGTCAAGTGCAGGATCTTGATAGGTCTTGGTGAAGGATGGTCTAGAGAGGAGGTGGGAGTGGCGGTTTCTTCGCCAGCTCTGCAATCTGAGTCTGACCCCCATGCTTAAGAATCATCACACTACATCGTGATTCTGCACCAAGCTCAAATCTCGGAGCTTTATCTTTGATTCAGTTGGTACAGTGGGAAGGATATTCCTATCTTTATAGACATGTCGCCTTCCCACCCCTCATTTTTTTTTTTCCTCATGGCGTTTGGTGTTAGGGTGAAGGGCGAAGGCCACATTTGAACATAAGTCAGGTTTTTTTATTTTATGTGGGGGAAAGCCGGGGGCGTTTGCAGAACTTAAAACAGAAATCAAACCTTTAAAGGTCGACTGTATGTGTCCTGCCACTCATATTCTCTTCTGGCTTCTAACTTTCCTTAGGCTCAAAATATATCTGGAGCTGCTAGCTCCTTTGTTCTTTGGAGAGTTCATTTCTTATTCTTTCAAAAATACTGTTTTTTTTTTTTTTTAAAGAAGGGCAACAAACAAAATAAAGTTTTTGTTGATCGTGGTTTCAGAGGCTTGTTGCTTACAACTCTGTGGAGCAAAACAGGGCCTGCTGTTATTTCAGCGAGTGTCACTCTGCACCCTGACTCCGTAGGGTTCTCAGTGGTGGAAGTTCCTGGGGCCAGTTGTTTGTCAACTATGAATTTAGGAGGAACTGGGGCAGGAGAGGTGGAGGCTACCTCATTTTGAAATGAAACTAAATGAGAAAATGTATCTGGAAAAAAAATGGTAATTTAATATTTTCCAGTGTCTTCTTTTATAAAACCAGCTACGAAGTTTGGCATAAAATTTTCATCTAATCTGGTACCTCTTACTGGTTATATCAGCATAACTGTTATAGTCTAGAAGTTTAAAGCCCATTAAAATAATTCGTTGAGTGCCAGAAATGCGGGTTAGAGATCTCTGCCATATTCAGAAACTATCATAAAAAAATGAGAATAAATTAATCCTTAACTTGCTTCTTATTCTATAATATGTATTTAGACTTATTTATTCTTTATCATAATTATTTCGCTTCAATATGTAAATAATAGAGATGTCCCAAGCTACTGTAAGGAAAAAATGCTGTAACAAGGTAACTATATTTTCTGCATGAAATAGATGTTATGATTTTATTTCGGATAGCAAATTCTGATTAATTGAACATTTTTGCTCTATTCAATTCTTAAGAGAAATATATATTTCTTACCCCTGCATATTGATCAGTTTTTCCTCATTTTGCCCAAAGATTTCTTTCTCTCTCTCTCTTTCTATTTATCCCTCATTCTCGGTCTTGCTTGTTGTCAAGCCTCCACCTTTCTCACTAATTCATTCACTGTGTCTAGGAAGAGAGTATGAGTCCAAACAGAGAAGATCCTTATCATCTTTGAGTTTACAGTCTAAAAAAATTTTCCTTTATTCTCTCTCGATTCAACTGCTAGTGCCTCAATTGGAAATAACTGCTTTTCTTTTTATATTTCTCTTAAACACTTTGAAACTTAAATGTTTATCATGGTTATCTCTCTACTTTGTTAGGGTTTGAGTGTTGATCAATTAAATAGTACACTTCTTCCCATCTGTGTTCTGAACCAATTGAGATAAAACAACAAGGTGAATGGGATATAAAATATCGTAATTATTTTGATAAAGCTGATATTGTGGGCAAGTGGGATTTCTACTACAGGATTGCAGAATTGAACAGTTACTGACCCTGTGAAAAGCACCCTGGAATAGACAAACAACATCATGGGCCAACTCTGCCAGAGGCAGAGCAACATGGCAATGTACTTACAGCAAGTTCTAAAACATACAAGGGAGAGGAACTGAGTCTAAGATAAAAGGACGAGAAAGGGAGTGGGCTGTTTGACCAGTCTGTCCTTTCAAGTGGACCATGAATGAATAAGAATGGTAAAGTTAGACCAGAAGTGGGGCTCACTTCATATCTGGAGAAGGAAGAAGTTTTTCTATCCCAACAAACTCTATTTATTTCCCCACCAATGATTCCCTTTTGAATTTAGTTTTTAATTCTTCATAGTAGCTAAAACACACGGGGCATTCACTAAATATTTATTAAATATATTTATTCAGAAATATACTCATTTCAGGGATTTAATCCAAAACAAATAAGAAAGAAGCAAACAAACATTCTTGGGCTGAGTAAATTCCATTATTTAGTACCTAATAACCAGTATATTCTATCTTGTACATCTTTTTGTGATATTTATAGTGTCAAGATGAAAACTTCAATTATTAAATTCAGCCATATTCAGACTTCTATATTTACTGAAGCAAAAACACGAACAACATGAACGTATCTTCAAACAGTTCTCAATGTGGCCCAGCACTGTGGCTCATACCTGTAGTCCCAGCTACTCGGGAGGCTGCAGCGGGAAGATCACTTGAACCAGGGAGTTTGAGGTTGCAGTGAGCTATGATTGCACTGCTGCACTCTAGCCAGGCAACAGAGACATTGTCTCAAAATAATAATAAAAAAAATTCTCAATGAATATGATAGCAATAAAAATTTCAAGACCCTGTAGGCTAAATTACTTGAGGAAGGTCTGAGAAGACCTCAGAATGACTCAAAGAGCTTTTTGGAAACGGTGAAACATTTTATGACATCATGAACTGAAATCTGGAGTGTGATAGAGAAAAGAAACCACATGAAGAAAAATTTGGGAGGTAGGGAAATTTTGGCTACTTTCTTGAGAAAGCTTGATGCTGCTTTAGCTGTACATTTTAAGTATTCTTAACCTCAGCCACACATTTAGCCATACATTTTAAGTATTCCTAACCTATGTCTCCATCCACCAAGCATGTGATGTCAATCTTTGTTGATAATAGAACATCTGCTGACATGGTGGGGGAAGCAGCCCTTCATTTAACAGGGAATATAATCTGATTTTCCTAACAGCAAAGTTTGCCTTAGGGTTTACCTTTAATTAATTGTGTCTAAATATTAACTGACATCTTTTTTAGGGTGTGAGCAAAACTCCCCTCCAGGGTACATCCTCTGTGGAAAATTTAACATTTCCATTATGAAAGCCAAGAGGAGACAATACTTTTAAAAATGTGGCTGTTGAGTGCAAAGGAGGGGGCAAACCTCTCCTACAAATCAAGGAATGAGAAGAGGGAGACTAACAGAAATGGCTCCAGGGAAAGGGATGAATTAGAGGGCTGAGTCACACCACATTTCAAAGAAATTGAGTCAAAAAAGGAAGGAGAAATGGTAGATTTGCTGAGGAGGCTTCTTGACTTAGAGCTATAGAGTTCAAGTAGTGTAGGGAATTGTGATGGATGGGAAAATTCTTATAAGAATTTAACCCCAGAAATGCTTTTTCATAGGGACAGGATTATCTGCAATAGTAACTGATGGCTGATGGTCTTGGGCCATAGACTAAAATTATATCAGGTCTGTTTTTCTTTTATTTCTAGAGAACTGACTTTGGTTGTGGGATCAAATTACAAAGTAATGGAAACTGTTTGCCTCATGTTCAAGAATTAAATAATATGTTTGATTTGATGCTACAATTTCTTATTCCTTGCAAGGAGTGATTTTTGTCCTGGGGAAATTATTCAAGTAGGATCTTTTCTACTTTTGGCCATCTCTGTGAAAATTCAGATCGTCTGTGTCAACATAGCTTTAACCATTTGCTCTGAAAAATTCATAGCCAGGAAGATAAAACTGCAAACCCATAATTACCTTCACTATTTGCTTCAGGAAATTGTACACCAATTTATCTAGGCAAAAGTTGTGCTTGTCTGGGCAAAGAGCTATCCATACGGGACAGTAGGTTGCTCACCAGGACTAAGAAAATATTTATTAGGGCAACAATTAGCTTATTAAGACTTGTTTTGAGACACTTACCTCCTTGTGTCCACCAGAACAAAACTACTCTGTCACAAACTTTGCCCAGTCCTAACTAGTGGCCTCTTGAAGGACCCATCTTAAATTACTTGTGACTAAACTGCCAAATGTTACAAAATCCCTTAAATTTCTTTCATCTCTTGGACTCTATTCAGGCAGTGTTCTCTTGTGCTGCAGTAAGCTTAATAAACTCAGCTTTGTTTGACAAACAAGATTTGGTGATCTTTTTAAAGAATAGAAAGCTCAAGTAACTGAGATTCTAGCATGTAGGTTGTAGCATCCACGTGGATACTACACACTTTCAGGACGTTGTCCAGACTTTAGATTTTAGTACAGAGGAAATTAGACATTCAAGTTGTCATGAAATTGGACAGTAGGGTGACTAGAGTGAGGAGATGAAAGAGGGGCTACAGCTGAATGACAATAGCCTCAGGAAAGCAGATTTTGAGATGTTAGAAGAAAATTAATGGTCTGGGTGGAGAACTGGAAACCAATAACGAATCTCCTCTCTTGACTTTTTTTTTTTTTTTCCTCTCTTGACTTTGAGGTCTACACATTGTGAGAAGATGAGGTTCCCCTCGGGTTTCCAAAGAGGCATCCAGGTTTTGGTTAGATATAAAAATATATACAGTATGATAAATATTTATCTTATTTCACATTCTGTGAGGGGTTCAGATGGTACAGGAGAAAGGTTGAAGAATAGTCACATATTGGGTCCTTCCTAAAAAAGTGGGGAACAGAATAGGGTCTGTCAATAGCTCAATAACTGGACCTTGGACTTGGAACTCTTCTATTTCTGAAAGTTTAATACAGATTTCCAATTCTCTGACCACATGTCATTTATTTCTAGTTGTCTCAGTTCTTTAGTCTCATTATATTTGTTATTTTATGTGATTGATATCTCAACTTTTCTTTTTGTTTTATCAGCTTTCTGCAGTCTTGAATTTTTTTTTTTTTGGCCTAGAATCCATTGCTTTTAATATTCTCCCTAATTTTTCAACCTCTTTTCTCCCTTATTTTTCCACGTTAGCAAAATCCAGTCCTAGGGGGATTCTACTGGCTGTGTCTTCAACTTCTATGCCTGGGTGTCAATTTTTCTGACTACTGCTACAGAATAATCACCACACATAAATCCACAATCTTCAGTATCAGTTGGGCTCTTGACACTACCTGAGAAGTTTTCTACAGGTTCCTGTAAGCACTGCCTCACCAATTCCCCACAGCTAAATCTTGAAATCTTCCCTCCTCTTTAAAATGTACCTGACATCTGTCTTCCTCTCATTGTCAATATTACTGAAAAAACAACAGCGAATCAGAAGCAACCGGCTGGGAGGTTTCTTAACTACTTCCACTTCCAATAATTTATATTTACCTGTATTTATCTTTTCTTCCTCTCCTAAAACAGTGAGAAAAAAATGTTGACTTGAGACTGATGCCCTCATCAGCGTTCTAACTCCAATCCATTCCCATCTTCTAAGGTTTTTAGCCCATATATATCCTCATTCCTGTACCTCCATTCTTCTCTTTTCTTTTGAACCAGTCTTTAAACATGCTCAATTGTTTTCAATTAAAAAAGAACAAACTCTTTTTTACCTATGCTATTCCCTTTCTCCCACCTACTTTCCCTCCCTTCTGTTTATCGCTATGTTCTCGAGCTGTACTTGGTATCTTTAATTTCCAGTCTTCTGCTCACTTCTCCTTCTCCACCTTCTAGCTATTCCCCCTGAAATGCTACTGAAATGGGTCAGCAAAGGCTGCTAAAGAGCTTTTCATGGCTAAATCTGCTAGATATCATTTATCTTTATTTCATTTGTTTTATCTGCAGTATTTATTGTTACTGGATGAGGAAAATCTCAGAGAAGAGTGAAGATGGACACTATAGGTAAGAAAATACCCCACAAACAAGAAAGGGAACCATGGAGTTTAAGGCTGTTCCCTACACAGTGAAAAGATTTTTCAACCAGGGCACAGTTTTCCATAGAATAATAGAAGAGAGAAAAAGAAATATTATAAGTATGTTGACATAAGATTGTTGGAAAAGCCCTTGAATATCATGTTAAGGAATTTAGATTTTATTCCATAGTGACCAGGGCCCACTGAACCTATTTGAAAAGAGAATAATATGTGGTAAAAAGTATTCGTTACCATTCCTCTGCCACGTCGAAAAGGCTTAAACCTCAGCTTGTGGTATTGGTAGTTAAGGAAAGTAGCATAAAAAATACTTTTGTTTTGAGCTTGAAGCTTGCTAGAAATTTCAGTGGAAATCCAGGAAGGCATTTAAAAATTCAAGACTAGCTTTGGAGAGAGGACAGTGTAGACATGCAGACGAGAGATTTATTTCTGAAAAAGTGAATGTTGAAGTTTTCATCATGCTCTCTGTCTGGATGAGCAAATGTCCTCTAGATAGCACCTTCCTTCCTTTCAATTTACTTTTTTTTTTTGGCACTCAGAGAATTTCTTGCAGTACATTTTCACAAAGTTCCATTTTATCTTACATTTAAAACTGTTGTCATTCATAGTTGATACTGTTTTGTTACACTGATAGGTTCTTTTGTGACTGGTGGGTAAGACACATTTTCCTTTTGACAGTTGGCTTGCAATTTTTTTCTGTATATGCTGAATTGCTTTCTTGCTCTTGCAAATATATTCAACATCACAGTTCTTCCACATGACAGACAGAGAAGGCTTTGGCAGATTCCAACCTCAGGAAGAAATAATGTCTGTCTCTATAGTACTATCAAGAGATTCATGTATATATGCCAGGAGACACCTTTGCATTCGTAGAGTACTTACATTAAATGAGGGGCATATAATGGATGTTTTATGATGTCATTTTCCTCTAATGAATAATTGGGTATTTAATTGATTGTTAAAGATTTGAAAATGGGATTCTGTATGCATTTTACATGGTTCCATAGACATATTTTAAAGTGAAATGTAAGGATTGGTGATTTATATACCAAACTGCAAAGTTCGGTATGTATAAACAAACATCGGTATAGTTCAAAATATTAATGACCAAATATGAAGTTTCCGATGATGTAGATATGCAAGTAGATAGAAATTTCTATAATGAATGAAAAAGTATATGAAGTCTACAATAGTTTATAAACTACTTCTGTTACCTTTTACTCAGAGATATCGATCCTCTTTTGGTATTATATGATACATCTTCATTTAAAATTCATTATGATTGCTCTACAGAATACCAGATTTTCCACCGTTGTCTCTTTCTTTGAATGTTTTATTTGTTAAAACTCTTTCAATGTTCATTCTGAGAAGCTTGTTTAAATTTGCCCAATGTAGCGTGTGTATACACACACTTGCATAAGTATACTATATGTAATATTATATTCATCTGTTTAATATTCTTAAGATGTCAATTACTGCAAGCTCCTTGGGAGTAGGTGTAGATATTTCTTAGCATCCTTCCTACCTGCCTGCATGACACAAAATGATTTGTACATAGTAGTTATACAATAAATGTTTTTTTGTATTGAAGTGTTCTATTCCAGTGGAACTCAGGTGATCCTATTGACTTTTTTGTTTCTATTATCTACTGATGACATTTTCTGTGTATATATCTCTGCCAAATTTCATACCTAGACTTTGGATAATCAATGTTGCCACTGTCTGCTATTATAGGATTATTTCATTTTTTGGGGAAAAAAGACAGCTAAATGATCTCACCTTTGTTTGCATTTATGCAAATTATGATAATACTCTGTGCTCTAAGTTCAAGAAGTTTTCACACTGGGATGAGAAGCAGATTATCTACAGATCTTAGTATCATTCTGGAGTAGCCATACCATATGTCTAGTGAAGTGCACTTGGGTTTCTGAATATATAGAATTGCTCTAGCTACCTGATCATAGTCCCATACTGTTATGACATCTCAGATCGTATCTTTTTTGTAGAGTGTTGTGTCTAGGTGCTATAGGGCAGGGTTCTTTTTTCCATGAGAGGCAATTTATGAGAGGGAAATGAATATTAGACTAGAAAGTCTAGATAGTGGTTCTCAGAGTGTGCCTCCTAGAACAGTAGCATGAACATCAACATATAATATTTTAATATACAAATAACTCTGGCCCTAACCTAGACCTATGGAGTGAGACAGTCTAGGGATAGAAGCTAGCAATCTGTGTTTTAATAAGCCCTTCAGATAATTCTGATGAAAAGAAAAGTTTGAGAACTGCTGGTCTGGAGAGTGGTTGATCTCTTAAAGAGATCATCCAACTTTAAGACTATACGATTTAGAGGACTTGGTTCCTATTTTCATCTCTGGATTCATGAAATGTGCAAATTTGAGGCTCAGTTTTCCCACCTATTAAATGAAAAGTTCGTATAAGATTATAGTAAATATACCTTACTAATTCTAAACTCTGACTGTAAATATTCTTCCCCAAACATAGCTATCGAGGAGGAGTTTTTCTCCAGTTACTCTTGTGCTTGCTATGCAGTACAACATTTCTGGTCTCCCTGCCCTCATCTGATTTGGTATTCAAAATAAGATTAACCCAACTGAAACAAGATAAATTTATAACTTGACATTTGATTTATTCTTATACCTCAGTAGACTTTTGCAGTGGGAGGCTTACTGTAGCTGTTGACCCCGTATCAGCATACCTATTATGTGACTCCATGGGCCAATTTCTAGCTGCAACCTGCCAGTCCAAGACATTCCGGCAAGGAAGATGACTGCATACAAATGATTCTTATTAAATGTATCTCTTACTCTTCTTGTATTTTATCAGGGGGAATATGGTAGAAGTCAACAGAATAAGATAGGCATTTGATATCTTGTACAGTTAGCATATCAGATATTAAAGTTTATAACCTATAGACATGAATGCCTAAAATGAACTCTAATATTTAAATTCAAACTTTGTATTTTATAGTTCTAAAATAAATATTCTTCTAGTCATATAGGCACAAAAACTTTTGAATCTTCAAAGAATCTGTCTCTCTCCTTTATCCCAATGATCATCGAATATTGTCTTATCAATTATTTTTCATTTATTTCCTCTACATTCTCCATGTTGTTGTCTTTGATTTTAAAGTTCGTGTATGCAAGTTTTGTAACCTTTATCTCTGCTGTACCAATAGCTTCTTAATAGTGTCTGGCTACATTCTCCTCAAATCCTAATGAGAGACCCTAAAAAAGACTTGACTGTAGAAAAGAGACATTTTGCATAAACCATTTTTTTGCCAAGAAAAATTTAGCGTTTAATAAATTAATGCCACTGCCTTTTATTGAACAAAGAGACAAAAATAGTTTATTCTTCCTTAGAGGCTACGTAAATTGATTCTAATTCCAGAGTTCACTTTACTGGAGATTTTAATTAACTCTCTCCATATTGTACTAATAGCATATAGGAACACATGACTTCAGTGTCCCAGATTGTCTATTTGTCAGTCTGGCACTTTTTCCAAACAAAATATTATTTTCAGGAAAATAATCCAAGGCCAAAAATAAAACAGGACAATGAAATCGTGTTCCAGTTTGTGTAAATGATCTAACCTCCTTTTAGTCACCTGTGTCTGGAATGGCTGCTTTAGCAAATTTCTTACCCCATCATCTTATTAAAAATACAGACAGTTGTATAACTTTGTCTAAGCTCATGCATTATTGAGCTGATAAATCATAGTGGCTTAGAAAGAGCCAATATGCTGCAGCTGCCTCTCATGCAAATTAACTCCATGTGCTAAAACTCCTTATGGAAATTTCAATGGCTAAAAATATAATGCACAATCAAAACCCAATGTTATTTCTGCTTTTCTCCTACAGTGTTTTCCCAGACAGTAGACTTTTAAGAGATTTTCAAGTTTGATAACTTCTGAATTTTATTTTAAAGGAAGAACCTATGCACATACATATGCATATACATTTATACCCACAAATATATAGACATATATAACAATTCTATTATTAACAGTAGGAATGCTCTATAAAGTCATCATGAACACTAAATGTGCTAATATGGAACCATTGCTCCTAGGAGAAATGGAGGGTTAGGTTCCTGTGAGTCCCTGGTCATATTTTTTATGTATTTGTCAGCAGATTAATACATAACCTTGTTTTATGTGTGTTTCTGCCAAAAACATCTTATTTAATATGTTGTTGATTCATTAACATAGAATCATGAAATTTATGGCCACTGGCACTGTATAACTTATGGCTGAATGAAGCTTTTCTAACACTCTTATGTTCTCCATGAGGTTATAGCCTTCTCGTGCTTAGGAACATTAGCACTGAAGCTGGGGCCATTTTAAACGTGAAATTCCTAAACAAATCACAAAAATGCAAAAACATGGCACTAAATAAACTGAAAAATGGACACTCGTTTACAAGATGAGAGCTGAAACAAGACAGGGTGTAACTTTGCTCAACCTAAGCTGGGAACATGTGAGTTGGGAGATTCAAATTTTCCACCACTATGCACATGTTTGTGAATGGCCACAAAAGTGGCATTGAGTATTGATTGACTTGGGGGTTAAACAAACAGATAATTAGATACATATGGTATGTGTTAAAAATTTAGACACCTAATCCCAAAATAATGCAATAAATCTACAAGGATGCTCTTAAAAGTTTCAAAGTACCACATTCTTATAATTCATATTAGGTGAAATTTAATTTGTCTTCAAGTATACTTTATACTTTATTTTCACATATGTAGGTATTAATAGACAAATACTACCATATTTTATTGAATAATGTAATAGCATTGCATTTTATTAAATTTTAATTTTTGTTAGTTCTTTGGTACATGCTACGCAGTATATGTAGCGTTTGGTTAGGCACTTGTAATTGCATTGTTATTTCACAACCTCTCCAGAGTTTTGGATGTGCTAAACTATCAAGTACATGACTCCATAAGCAGAACATTCTCAACAAAATATACAGTGAGATTTTAATGAAATATTTTCCTTCGCCATCCAAAATATTGATCTACAGAGACTTAACTCTCACATATTGAAAAAACCTTGGTGTGGTCTTGTTAGACAGTGGAACTTGTTGTAATTTGTTAAATCTCCTCTTTTTTTGAAGTAATATATAAGTATTTAATTAATTTTTTTATTTCAAAATATTACAGGGTACAAATGTTTTTGGTTACATGGATCATTTTTGTTATGCTTAAGTCAGGGTTATAAGTGTGCCCATCACCGAGATAGTGTCCATTATACCCCATAGGTAGGTTTTTGCCCATCCCCTCCTCACCCTGCTTCCTGTTTGATTTTCACTGAGTTTTAGTTTTCTCTGTGATTGTGTGTACTCATTGGTTAGTTTCAATTTAATAGCAAGTACATGTGGTATTTATTTTTCCATTCTTTAGGTACTTTACTTAGTATAATGGTCTGCAGTTCCATCCAAATTGTTGCAAAAGGCCTTAACTAAACCTTCTCTGTGGCTGAATAGTATTCCATAGTATAAATATACCACATTTTATTAATCCACTCATGTATTGACAGGCACTTGGGTTGATTCCACAGCTTTGCAACTGTGAATTTTGCTGCTATAAACGTTCGAGTGCAGATGTCTTTTTTATAGAATATCTTTTTTTCCTTCAGGTAAATACCTGGTAGTGGGATTGCTTGATCACTGGTAGGTCTACTTTTAGTTCTTTGAGGAATCTCTATACTATTTTCCATAGAAGTTGTACGAATTTGCAGTCCCACCAACAATGTATAAGCATTTCTTTCTCTCTGCATCCATGCCAGCATTTATTGTTTTTGGACTTTTTAATAAGAGCCATTCTAACTGGGGTAAAGGTGATATCTTATTGTGATTTTAATTTGCATTTCCCTGGTGACTAGTGATGTTGAGCATTTTTCATGTGTTTATTTGGCCATTTGTCTGTCTTCTTTTGAGAAGCTTCTGTTCATGTCTTTTGCCCACTTTTTATTTATTTATTCATTTTTTTCACTTTATGTCTTTGCCTTACCCAAGTGTGGGTTAAAGTCATGCCCTTCCCCCCCTACAGTGCTCCCCATGTCCTTTAATTGCAGATTTACCCCCCCATCCCCCTAATCCCTGGAGAGTATTTCTGCCATGTGATCACCCTAGTGTTGATCAGTTAGCACCAATTTGGTGGCGGGTACAAGTGGAGACCATTCTTCCTCTCTTGAGGTGCCTCACTTTGGATAATGTCTTTTGCCCACTTTTTAATGGTTTTTTTCTTGCTGATTTGCTTGAGCTCTTTGTAGATTCTGGTTATTAGCCCTTTATCAGGTATACAGCTTGTGAATATTTGTCTATTTGCTCTGTTGATAATTTCCTTAGCTGTGCAGAAGCTTTTTAATTTCATCAAGACCCATTTATTTATTTTTGCTGTTCTGTCATTGCCATTGGTGTATTCTCCATAAATTCTTTGCCTGGGCCAATATCTAGAAGAGTTTTTCCGACATTTTCTTCTAGCATTCTTATGATTTCATGCCTTACATTTAAGTATTTTATCCATCTTGAATTAATTTTTGTGAGTGGTGAGAGATATGGATCCTGTTTCATTCTTCTGCATGTAGCTGTCCAATTCTTCCAGCACCACTTATTGAATAGGGTTTCTTTTCCCCAGTGTATATTGTTGTCTGCTTTGTCGAAGATCAGTTGGCTGCATGTGGATGGTTTTATATATGGGTTTTCTGTTCTGCTCCATTGGTCTCTATTTTTGTAACAATAGCATGCTGTTTTGGTTGTCATATACTTGTAATATAGTTTGAAGTTTGGTAATGTGATGCCTCCAGATTTATTCTTTTTGCTTAAGATTGCTTTGGCTATTTGGGCTCTTTTCTGCTTCCAAACAAAGTGTTGAATTATTTTTTCTAGGTCTGTAAAATATGACATTTGTATTTTGTTGAGGGTTGCATTGCATCTGAAAATCACTTTGGGTAGTATGGACATTTTTACAATTTTGATTCTACCAATCCATGAGCATGATATGTTTTTCCATTTTTTGTGTGTCATCTATGATTTCTTTCCTCAATGTTTTTCAGTCTTCTTTGTTGAGATCTTTCACCTCCTTGGTTAAGCAGTAATATATTCCTAGATATTTTATTTTCTTTGTGGCTATTGTGAATGATATTGAGTCTTTGACTTCACTCTCAGCTTGACTGTTGTTGGTGTATAGGAATGCTACTGATTTTTGTACACTGATTTTGGAATCTGAGACTTTTGTTGAATTTATTTATAAATTCCAGGAATCTCTTAGTGGAGTCTTTGGGGTTTTTTAAATATAAATCATATTGTCAGCCAAAGGAGGTAGTTTGACCTCCTCTTTGCTGATTTGGATGCCCTTTATTTCTTTCTCTTACTTGATTGCTCTAGCTGGGACTTCTAGCACTATGTTGAACAGAAGTGGTGACAATGGGCTCCCTTGTCTTGTTTCAGTTCTTAGTGGGAATGCTTTCAATGTTGTTAGTCACTTTGGAAAGATTATGATTTTGACTTGTACAAGTTGAGTATTTTAGAAAACTGAGAACAACATAAATCTATGATTGAGTTGTAACCCACTAAGAATTTTTTAAATTCTGATAAAATTATTTAAATTGCACTTTGATGAAAAAAATTATAGCGATGTAGATACATAATAAGGTGCATATGAATGTGTGAAATATTTGGAAAACTAAAACCAAAATAATATAATAAATATACCAGAATGTTCTTAAAATTTCAAATTATTCCATTTTGTGAATTCCTATTCAATGAAATTTAATTTTTTTCAAGTATTTTTTCATCTTATATATTCTGACCATATTTTGTTTCTGCTATTTTTTTCCTTCCATATCCATTGCCCATTATTTTGATTGCCAAGACTGGTCACTTTTCCTTGGTTATTTGTTTCTTTGCTATTGATATGATTGATTAGTCATTTCTGATTAGACAAATCGCATTGCGTGATCTTATTGAGACACAGTTTTATAAGTTAGTTTTATATTTTATATATGTCCATGATTTTTATGTGAACTAAACTTTATATTTTATAAGTAGATTAACTTTTTATCTCTTCAACCCATCAACCAATCCAGTGTGCTATTAAAAAAGTCACTTCTTTGCTCTGAGCTTTTCTTCTTAATCTCTTAAAGTAGCCTTTCAAGGAATATAAATTAAAAAAATAAAGTGACTTCCTAATTCCTTTCATTCATCCAAAGTCCTTTTGGATGAATATTACTTATGACAATAGCTTTTTTTTAATTGAAAGTATTATCTCTTGATTTGAAGTTCTACAGGTTCACTACGGAAGGATGAAATCTTTGTGTACCTATATGATATTACTCTAATTTATTGTGATGGAAGTATACACGCATATTATTTTCAATGTTAAGGTTATATCTTTCAATTAGATTATAACTAAATCAAACCATAAGTGAATTATTTAGGTACTGAATATCATTATGTACCTTTTTTTCTGAATTGATATTCTCCAAATAGATAAAATGTTTAGATATACTAAGAAATTACCAATATTTCACATCAATATATATTTCAGGATTGGTTGAAACTAATTTTTGTTGTTATGGAGGGCGGATTTTGTTGTGTTCTTCAGAAGAAGCAGAATTTTTCATTGAAAAATTCAATAACTAGAATATAACCTATTTAAGATGTTCTGTATGAATTTGAGAAGAGCATTTTCTGAGCTCCATAGGCCAAACCGAGTATTAATGATGCAGTGCTCATGGTATCATGTTTATTACTGACTCAGTAGGGGGGACAGACATGAAACAAGTATAGATGTAATTTACTTTTCATACTGTCTTGGTACTCTAACGAACCAACAGGATGAAAACATTTGCACAACATATATGCTTTTTCTGATATATAGTTTAAAAACAACCTTGGGAGTCTCCAGAATTTTAAAAAATATTTGCATTTGTTACAATTTAAATAAAATAAATGCCTTTTCTGCGTTTATGTCATAAACTCGCCCTGTTTGCCTAAATCTAGGTTCATAGAGCAGTATGAAAAGCAAAGTAATAGTGTTTATGAATTAAATAAATTCCTCAAGGACAAAAGAGCCACCAGGAATGTATAATAACTATGTTATTACTGGAAGGGCATTTGGGGACATTTTGCCTAACTTATTTATTTCTCAAAGGAAGAAACAGAAGTAAATTTTAGCTAGAAGTAAGAAAGAACATGTACATCAATGAATAAAAAATTCGCCTCACTTCTTTTCAGTTTTTGTTCAGATTAAAACTGAATCTTTCATATCCACATAGAGTAACATCATAAGGAAATGTGGGAAATCTCAATAGTGGTACATCTATCCCTTCTGAGTATTCACTCCAGAGGCAGAAAAGAATAGTATTTATTTCTGGATGAGACAAGTCAGGAAGTGATTCTCCTGGGGTTGCTGAATCCAACAAGAGCAGATTAACATTCCAAAGAAGATAGTGGCCGTTTGGCTCATGCAGCAAGAACATTATATTTGGCTCTGTTTGAGGATATAGCCAGAGAGAGATAGAGATATAGAGATAGACAGAGAGAGAGAATAGCAATACATTTCAGGAATGACACAGTTTTTGTAAATACATTCATTTAGTTTCAGCAAAATGACTCAGAGTTTTTTTTTTTTTTACCTATTTTATAATCCTTTCTATATACCACTTAAGTACATGATAAAACTTTGGATACATTTCATTTTTCCCATGATTAATGGACTATATTTATTTTAAGTATTTGAATTTAGAAAGACACAAAAAACTTGCCCCCAGCCGTATGAAATAAGATCATTTATCAGCTCTGCTTTATTTGCAAAAGAAGGTTTAGTTGCCCTTTATATTACTGTTAGAGCTCAAGACAATGTTTCTTTACTTATGAGCAGATGTTTGAAATCCTCCAGGAGGTTTCTATAAGACTATGGAAATGAACTTGGCATGGATACTGGGCTCCCAGGTGGAGCGGTGCACATGAGCCTCCTTAGAAGTGTTAGATCAAGGCTAGTCAGGGAGAGCAACAGAGCCTAGCCACCAAAAGCCGACCGCTTTGGTGAGTGACAGGTACAGGCTCCTTCTGAAGCATGAAAAGGAATGCTAAATGATCTCCCTGACAGAATAAATCTTCTGTTTGTTTGGTCTGGACCAGATGTGCTACAGGCTGATGTGGAAATGTCTGCTCATGCCAATTTCACTTTAAATCACAATTTGGCAGACTGGTTCGTTTTGAAAGTTGCAGCCCATTTAGCACTTTAAACAGAAATGTTTTCCAATGGTCTTTTCATTTAATTTGCAAATCCACACCAGGGCCTAAATAAGGCTGTAAGAAACTGTTCTCTGGAGATGTGAGTCACTTGATAAAAGAATTCTGTCTTGAGATTGAATGGGAAATATGGCATTATTTCCTGTGTTCCAATGAGTGATCTCTTTGTAGAGTTAATGTAGCTCTGTGTGCCTAGCACTGTGTTAAGTGTGTACCCCAGATTTATTTCTATTTTACATGCAAGTTGCTTTAAGGTTTTTAAATACAGGATTACAAATTTCTTTTATTTTTTAATATTTTTTTATTTCAGCATATTTCGGGGGTACAAATCATTAGGTAATATATATTGCCTTTGCCCCACCTGAGTCAGAGCTTCAAGCCTGTCCATCCCACAGACAGTGTGCACCGCATCCATTAGGTGTGTATATACCCATCCCCTCCCCCCCACTCCCATCTGCCCAACACCTGATGAATGTTATTACTATATGTGCATTTAAATGTTGATCAGTTAAAACCAATCTGATGGTAAGTACATGTGGTGCTTGTTTTTCCATTCTTGTGATACTTCACTTAGTAGAATGAGTTCCAGCTCTATCCAGGATAATACAAGAGGAGTTATGTCACCATTGTTTTTGTGGCTGAGTAGAACTCCATGGTATATGTACACCACATTTTATTAATCCACTCATATATTGATGGACACTTAGGTTGTTTCCACATTTTTGCAATTGGGAATTGTGCTGCTATAAACATTCTAGTGCAGATGTCTTTTTTATAGAATGCCTTTTGTTCTTTTGAGTACATGCTCAGTAATAGAATTGGTAATGTGTATTTTTCACTGTTATAGTATCATACATGCAGTAGATAACCAACAAAAATATTGGGTTAAATCTTTGCCTGGTTTGATCAATAATTGTTAAAAATATATGTATGGAGACCTACTAAAAGAATGGAAAAATATATAATTCAGTAAATCACATTAAAATGACTGCTTTGCAATTTATCGAGAAAAATTATTAAGCCCTTCACAACTTATACCAAAACAAATTTCAATATTCGGGTGCAGGTGTCTTTCTTATAGAGTATCATTTGTTCTTTTGGGTAGATGCCCAGTAATGGGATTGCTGGATCGAATGGTACTTCTACTTCTATCTCTTTAA
>CAUYSK010008779.1:0-45428 GCA_963575035.1 Avahi laniger
GGGCCCTGTTCTCCTGGGCCCTGTTCTCCTGGGCCCCGTTCTCCTGGGCCCCGTTCTCCTGGGCCCCGTTCTCCTGGGCCCCGTTCTCCTGGGCCCCGTTCTCCTGGGCCCTGTTCTCCTGGGCCCCGTTCTCCTGGGCCCCGTTCTCCTGGGCCCTGTTCTCCTGGGCCCCGTTCTCTTGGGCCCCGTTCTCCTGGGCCCCGTTCTCCTGGGCCCCGTTCTCCTGGGCCCCGTTCTCTTGGGCCCCGTTCTCCTGGGCCCCGTTCTCTTGGGCCCCGTTCTCCTGGGCCCCGGTCTCCTGGGCCCCGTTCTCCTGGGCCCCGTTCTCCTGGGCCCCGTTCTCCTGGGCCCCGTTCTCCTGGGCCCACGACCGCTGCTCTTCAGGGTCTGAGGGGCTGGGGCAGCCCCTCGGAATCGCAGCCTCTGCTTCTCCTTCTGTTGCCTCTCCCTGCGCTCCACCCCGACACCACGCACTCGTTTTTCTGGGCTTACCCCGCGGAGCTCTGTGGCCCAGGTGACCATCTCCAGGGCCTGTGGGCTCCAGAGGAGGAGGCAGAGACCGCATCTGCCCAGGCCTGCGGTGCCCAGGCGGTGGCGGCTGGGGGTGGCTAGAGTGAGCGTTACTCTCCTCGGTAATTTTGAGGGTGGAACTCCCTAAGCACCCACTGGCCAAATTTGCTGAACACTTGACTTTCAAACAGCCCTCATTACAGACCCGCGGCCACCTACTTTCTGACAGGCTTGGAGCAAATATGTAATGGGGGAGTTTTTAAGCCATGTTCCGTAAAGTGCCGTCTGTGTCTGCTGTTTGGTTGTTTTATGCGGTCGTCAAAGCCCTTCTAGGGAAGGGGGGGAGGAGTGCGGTGCAGCGTGGGGTGGGGGTGACGTGGACACAGGCTGTTTGCTGCCTGATCCTCGGGTTCAGTGACCGGCATTGCTAAAACCCTCGAGGGTCTGCAAAGTTCTCATTCGTGTTCAGAAGGCTATGTCTCCTTTCAGCACTCCTGGGAGACGCAGAGACAGCAAGGCCACCCAGAAGTGAGTGACAGCTCCGGAACTTTGTCTTTTTCAAAAATATTTTAGAGTTCTTTCATTACCAATATTTTATTATGAAAATATTCAAACATCAAGTGGAAGGAATTTTACAGTGAACCACAGTATCTAGGTTCTACCATTAACATTTTGCTATGTATGCTTCATCATGCATTGACCCATCCATCCATCCAGTAATCCAGCTTATTTGTAAGATAAGTCAAAGTAAATTGAACGTATTATAAATTTCCCCTTAAATAACTCAGCATGGATTTTATTAACAAGAATTCAGTATTTGTTTATAGCTTTTGTTTTGGTGTAAAATGTACGTACAATGACATGTACAAATCTTAAATGCATTCTATGAGTTTTAGCAAACCGTGCCCCTGTATAACTCACGTGCCTACCAAGCCGGAAAGTTCCCCTGCCTCTTGTCTGTGAATTTTCACTCCTGTTTCCTGAGGCAATTGCTGTTCTGGTTTTTCCCCCACTGTGGATCAGTTTGTCCTCTAGAATTTCCTGTGAATAATGACATAGCACACACACTTGTGTGAGCCTCACTGCATTCCAAATAATGGCTTCGAGAGCCGCCATGTCATTGCACATGTTGGTAGTTTATTCTGTTCTGTTGCTGAGCACTGCAGCATGGAGTGAACACACTTTATCCACTCTCCCGCTGGTGGACACCGGTTATAGCTATTAGGATAAAGCTGCTGTGGACATTCCCGTGCAGACATTTTTGTAGACATCCATTTTCTTGTGGATCAATACTTAGAAATGAAACCACTAGGTCGTAGGGTATATGTTTAGTAAAGTAAGAAATCACCAAATCTTCAAAAATGATTATATCATCTTACATTCCCATCAACAATATATGAGGGTTCAAGCTGGTCTACAACCTTCCCAATATTTGATGTTGTTAGTCTTTTCAGCTTCAGCTATTCTGATACACGTGGAGTGCTATCTCATTGCGGTTTCCATTTGCATTTCCCTGGTGACTAGTCATGTTGTCCATTTTTTATGTGTTTATTGGCCATTCATATCTTCTTTTGTGTCTATTCAAATCCTTTATCTAATTTTAATTAGGTTTTTTGTCTTTTTATTGTTGATTAATAGGAGTTATTTACATATTCTGAATACCAGTCCTTTTTCAGATATATGTTTTGACAATATTTTCTTCTTATCTGTGATTTGCCTATTCATTTTCTTACATTCACCTTTTGATAAACAGAAGTTTTAGTTTTGATGAACTCTAATGATATTTTTCTTTTATTAACCTGTTTATAAAATCTGTTACTACTTTTCTAAAAGCTGTATGGTTTTAGTTCTCACGTTTATATCTAAATGCATCTTGAATTGATTTTTATGATTGTGATTTTGTATGAGGTAGAAATTGTGGTTACTTTTTGAATAATGTAGTTACGTTATATTTAATATAATATGGAGATGGAAAAGATTTTTATTTCACCATTTGACTGCTTTGTCACCTTTGTTGAAAATCAAATCATCAGTGCCTAAGTGGGGGTTCTCTATTCCATTCCATTGATCTATTTATCAATCTTTGTGCCAATACCACACTACCCTTACTCCTGTAGCTTTAGAGTATGTCTAGAGATTAGGTGCTGGAAGTCCTCCAGCTTATGTTCTTCTTATTCAAGATTAGACGATTTGGGATATTTTTAGGTCTTCGCATTTCCATATAAATTTTATAATCAGCTTGTCAGTTTCTACCAAAAAAATTAAAAAGCCTGCTGAGATCTTTTCTAGAATTGCATTGAATCTTTAGGACAATGGGAGGACAATTGGCATTGAGGATACTGAGTCTTCCCATCCCTGGACGCGACGTAGCTCACCTTTGTTTCAGCCCCCTCTAATTTCCCTTAGCCATGTTTTCAGTTTCCCATGTAGAGATCTTGCATAGCTTCATTAAATTCATTCCAAAGTATTTTATGTTTTGACACCATTTTAAATGGATTTTGTTTTTTTGAAGTTTCATTTTCTAATTGCTGCTAGCATATACATATATATTTGATTTTTGTATATTAACTTTATACCCTGAAACCTGCCTAAATGCATTTATTAGTTTTAGAAATGTTTTTATAGATTCCTTAGGATTTTCTATATAAAAAATAATATCAGCAGCAGATAACTAAACTTTTATTTCTTCCTTTAATATTTATGCTTTTTATTTATTTTTCTTGCCTCATTGCAATAGCTAGCACCTTCAGTACTGGACTGAATAGCAGGAGGACACAAATTGTGCCTCGTTACCAATCTTAGGGGAAGTGCATTCCGTATTTCACCCTTAAATATGATGCTAGCTGTAGGGTTTTGTATGTTTGCATGTGTGCGTGTGCATGTGTGTGTGTTTTAATTTAAGCCAGATTGAGAAAGTTCTTTTTCATTTGTAGTTGACTGAAATTTTTTTATCAGAAATTGATTTTGAATTCTCAAATGCTTATTCAGCATCTATTGAAATGTTCATATGTTTTATTTTTTTTTTTTAATTCTGTAAAACCAGCCTTGTATTCCTGGGATAAATGCTACAATGTTTCCTTGTCATCTAGAATTTTTATTTTATAATTATTAAAAGCCATTTTATACCTATTTAGATGTGAAAATAAAATATCACTCATGGGCATACATAAAAATGAAAATATGAGCTACATAAATAAGTATTTATAAAATGTCTTTACATTTAGAGTCCAAATCTTATTGAATTACTTTTCGTCTCCGAACCATCAATTTCTCTGAATATTTTCCACACAGTGTTTTCTTCTTTGCCACTAAGAGGATTGTGATGTAGAATCTGCTAAAATAGTGTTCCATTATTATCTTTAGGATTGTTTTCCAGGCTGCTGTCATCTCTGCTATAAGCTTTGATGTCATGCACAAACACTGACAATCACATAGTGTCTGCTGTCTGCCAAACATAACTGTAGGACACATTATGATTTGGGGAATGTTAAAATGTAAATAAAATGTAGATTATAGAACTGCTGAATGCAGTAATAACTTCAATTTTCACCTACGTTACTAGATAGATGTGTAATGGGGAATTTCATTTACTACATGACACGTTTCTGGTCTTGTTTGAAGTTTCACAGGAAGAAAATATTCAGAAAAAATTTTTATTTTTAAAGTATATGATTTTATTTTTCAAACAAAAACTGTATATTATTTATCATGTACAACATGATGCTTTTAAATATGTATAGATTATAGAATGGCTAACTTGGGCTAATTAATATGCATTCCCTCACACACTTACCATTTTAGGCTTGGGGAAATGTTGGTCAACGGATACAGAATTCCAGTTAGATGGGAGGAATAAATTCAAGAAATCTATTGTACAATATGGTGACTATAGGTAATAATAATGTATTCTTAAAAATTGCTAAGATTAAATTCTAAGAAAAAAATTAAATACTTTAAAGAAAATTAATTAAAAGCCTTCAGGGATAGTTTACAATTTTTGATGCCTAGTTTTACCTTTAGAAAGTTTACAAACAGAGGGGGCTTTGCAAGATCATCTAGTCTGCTGAGCCCATTGACCAGCGGGGACACTGGCACTTGAGTAGCCAACTAGACTGTAAGCTCCGTGAGAGCAAAACCAAATAAATGTGTTACGGCTACTCCAATGACTCCTGTGCCTTCGCATTTTCTGATACGTAGTTGGCACTCCATAAATTCGTTCTGAAAAAATGGGTGAATGGGTGAAACACAGAGGAGGTAACTTGTCCAAGTGTGCATAGAGGAGACTTACTGGCTGAGATGGGACTGGAATTCGGGACTCCTGACTCCACGGGTCTGTACTCAGTCAACCTCTACGTCCAACTAAGAGTGGGAACAGTTGGCTGACTTCAGTCTTCTGACCTTGCAGAGGCGCTGCGTGTGTGTGTGTGTGTGTGTGTGTGTGTGTGTGTGTGTGGCACAATGTTTCTGTGTGCACCGTGGATCTTGCCTGGCATAGCATCAAGTACAAAAGTCTAGACCTCGTTGTCATAGCAAAATGGGAATTTCTGTCCCCCCTTCCCCATGCCATCGCTGCAAGCGAGTCACAGCTGCAGTATGCAACTATTAATCACCCTGTTAGCCAGACTGCATCTCAGTGGCATGTCGTGCATTATTAAATTATGCCGTCACTCACTCTTGGGTTGTCGTGTTTACCTGTATGGAAAGAATTACTGATCAAATCTCCCCAAATACTGTTTTCCCTAGCACAAATCAAGACCTGCTTGTTTGAGCAAAGGTCATATAGCTAAATGCCATGGATAATGAAAACCATTTCAGGCTCTGGCACGACTATCTCCAAATACACACCAACGCGAGCCAACCCCTTCTGACCTTCCCTCCTCAACGCAGGCATCTCCATTTTTCCCTGGTCCCAGTTGTTTATTCTTACCAAGGCCACGCCAAATCTTCAAGCTGAACTCATAGTTCCCCTGCTGTCGGTCACACTTATCCCATCCTCTCGTCACCTCTTCCCCGTCTTGGTAAATGGAACCACCACCTACCACGATGCTGGAGCCAGAACCTGGGAGACATCCTTGCTCTTTTCCTCAGTCCCTAATCTACAAGTAAGTTGTGTTTATTCTACTTCCCAAGTGATCCCAAATATAGGTACTTCTCTCCATTCCTGACGTCCGCTTCTGAACTGCCACCTTCTTTCACCCGGTGGCTCTTACCTGACCTCTAGGCACCTGTCCCTACCCCCTACAGCCGTAGTCCCCACAGTAGCCACAGTGAGCTGCAAACACGAATCAGACCCAGTCATTTCTCTGCTCAAAACCCTTCAGCGCCTTCCCATTCCTCATGGAATAAAATCCAAACTACCACAGCCGACAAGCGCTGCATAATCCAGCGCCGTCCACCTCTGCAACCACGGCACGTGCCAGTCCCACCGGCCACTCGTTCCTTTGAACACACCAGGCTCATCCCCACTCCCGGATCTCAGCGTATGTTGTTTCCTCTTCCTGGATCCTGCTTAGGGTGACTCTTCACATGGCCAGACCCTTGTCATACTTTGCAGGTTGGCTTAAATGCCACTTCCTCAAAGAGGACGTCCCGAGCTCTTTATCCAAGGTAGAGCCTTCCCATGATTCTTTCTTTCCTGGCACTTATTACAACCAGGCGATTATTTGATTTGTTGGGTTGTTTGTTTTTGATCTGTCTCCCTTCATTAAACTATAAGGTCCTTGAAGGCAGGGCCTCGTATCGTTCCATGTTGGCACATTGCCCGGCACGTGCTGTGTTTGATACGTACGTACACATATATATATGCACATGTGCATACACGCACATACATACATATACACATATATATGAATAAAACCCCTCTTCCTCCATGAAGTCTTCCCAGGCTGCACACCCACACCTCTCTCTCCTTCCCTCTCATTTTTGCTCACCGGATCCCACACAAGTCCCAGTGACTGCGCATTTCACCGTCTCCACCCACCTCTGGGCACTCACCCACCCAAGGTGGTCGCAATTTCCCTTGTGAATGGGAATTTTAAGTCCTCTGCATGTAAACATTTTTTTCATATAAATATTTGATGAAATTTATATATTCTACTTTGTATTTTAGTAGATTTTATGTGTTTTATGTTCTTTATTGGTCAGAAGCAGAAACTCATCTCCAGTTTTAAGCAAAAAGGGGAATTTATTGTACCCGATTGATGAAACTGAAAAGGCCAGGGCAGTGCTGTCTTCAGGTGTGGATGGATTCGGGTGCTCCAGCGATATTATCAGGACACAGTTTCTCCCATTTTCTACCTCTCCTCTCCTCTGGGTTGGCTGCGGTCTCCGGCTTTACCCGGTAGCAGGAGAGTGGACATACGCTCCATCCATACCCCCTCACTTCTGGATGCTCTCACAGAAGCTCTGGTATTAACTCCAACCGGGTGCAATCAAATCCCCTGCTCACTTTTAAGCCTCCCCTGGGGCCAGGGGAAGATAATTCCCAGGCTGTTTCTCACCTGGCTTATACATCCATGATATGGGGAGGGGTGGATCCCCAAATCAAATCCCAGGGCTGAGCTGGAAGAAAAGGGAATGGATGCTGGGGAGACACTCGGTTCACTCAGTAGACATTTGTGAGACCCTCCTGTGAACCAGATGCTGAGATACACAGATAAGTAAGCTCCCAGGTCTCAGCCCTGGAGGGGCGAGCGAGGAAATAGACAAGGTATCAAACACTGCATCACAGTGGGACAGATGCTAAGGGAAAGGTGCATGTCAGGGTGGTCTGGAAGCTTATCTGAGAAAGGATGAGGATTTCGGGGAGACAGTGGCATTTGAACTGTGTCTCAAGGGACAGGAGGTAATTTCAGCTAAAGAAGAGGGGAAGCACCTCTCAGGGAAATGAGATACAAGTCCCAGAGACATGAAAAAGAAGGGCCTAGTGTTCATGCTGTGATTGAACAGGGCTTGAGCACAAGGACCTAGGTGATAGAAGAAAGTTCCAGAACAGAAATTTAGTGTGTAGTTTGCAGATTGGCAAATTGCACCCAAATCCAGCTTATTCTTGTGTTTTGTTTGACCAGTATAGCATTTTCATTTTTAAGATGGTTTTCAACTTTAAAAGTTAGGAGATTTTATATCAGTCCAGATATCCACCTTCTCTTAGAACATTAGATATGGCGCTGTCGGCCCATATTTCCTCGTGTCAGTATCAGCTGAAACCCAGCATCACCGCCGCACTAGATGGGTGAGTGAGCTTCACCCCTGCGGTCCCCACCCGCCTCTCTGCACTCATACATGTCACCTCCCTGGCACTGGCAGTCATGTGAGTTTGGACATCCGGCCTGGTGAAAAGAACTTGACTCCAGATCGGTGAGTGTTTTGTGTGCCAAACTGAGGCACTTAGATTCTCTCCTACGGGCAGCAAGTGCCCACTGGCAGTTTTAAAATAAGTGAATGTCATGACTCATTCTGATCTATCTTTATATTTTCTCCAGCAAGTAGCACAGTGGCTTGCACAAAGCAGGTGTTAAGTCATTAGTGAACGAATTAATTAAAGAAGGAATAAATCTTAAAAATTAATGAATAACAACCATTTTGGAAAAGTTTTTGGCAGTAGGTACTAGAGCTGAACACACACTAATCCATGGCCCAGCAATTCCACTACGACGAATACATTCAGCAGAAATGCATATGTGTGTTTACTATAAGACATTAGCTAGAATGTTCATAGCAGCCAAAAACTGGGGGCGGAAACTCTCATATTCATCATCAACAATGAATGGATAAATAAATGGCAGTGTGTCCACACAGTGGAATACTAACTTCTACACGGTGATGAGAATGGACCACCTACAACTACATACAAAAATATGGATGAATCTTACAAGCATCACTATTGAGTGAAAGAAACAAAGGAGGGCATACTCTATGACTCTGTTCCTATAAAGCACAAAATCAGGGAAAACTATCTTATCCCATTAGGAGTCAATGTTGTGGTTAGTCTTGGGGGAGGGCTTAGTGACTAGAGCGGAGCCTTCAGGGATTCTGGGGTGCTGTCATGCCTGATTCTTGATCTGGGTGCAGACTGTTGATGCGGGTGATGAGTCTAGTTTATGAAAATGTATCGGGCCATACCCTTAGATATATGCATACTTCTGTATGTAAAACAAATGCTCAAGTCCTTTCCAAAATCATGCAATGACCAGCAGAGCGGTTCTGAGTGATCAGAACATACGTTCTGAGTGATCAATTCAAGCCAAATCTGTTTTCTTCTCATTAACTATTCTAACAACCTGGTAAATGTATGCTTTGTTAAACTGATTGATCTGGGAAGATGGAAGACACCTAGGCAGCATGGGGACCTTGGGGACAGCCGGCCTGGAAGAGAGCAGCCAGGTTAGGACAAGGAGCGAGCACGAGACCTTGAGACTTGGCAGGCCCTGGGCAGGACCACCAGGACTAATTAAAGCACTTGGCGAGAATCCGTGCTCTTCTGGAACATTAGTAAAGTCTGAGAACTCAATTAGAAATCACACACTGCATGAGGAAAAAGAAATTAGCGTGGTGCCAAGTGAATCCATTCAATAGAACTCCATCGAGTATTTGCTAAGAGCAAAGCCGCGGTGGGAGGAGGAGAGCCTGCCCTCCGGATGCTCATGATGTCGGGGACAGGCAGGGGTGCAGACGGAGGCTGTGGATAAGAGACGTCAGGAAGAGGGGCAAGCAGGGTGCTCCAGACGCCATTCTGACTTCAGGGCCACAGTGGAAAGTAGAATGGAGGGTGGAGTCGGGGTCCGCTGTGTGAGGAGGGATAAAAGCTTTCCAGGCTGGAGGGGTTGTAGCAGCGAAGTCCTGAGCGGGAGGGGGCCTGGAGTGTCCCCACAGGACAGGCAGGAAAGACAGTCCAAGGTAGCTGAAAATCCAAGTGCACGGGACGCTGTAAGGAAGAGAGGACAGACAGGAAGGTCCAGGTCACAGAGAGCTTTGAATGAGTGCTTGACTTTATCCTGCAGGCGTTCGGCGATGGTGGTGATGGCAATGGTACGTGATGGGGGAAAGGGCTCTAAGGATTTTGAGGAAATGGGGAACACAATCCAACCCATATTTTCAGAAACATCAGTCTGGTCGTCTCACAGAAAAGGCTGACCCTGAACAGGGATTACAAATTCAAATGCCCACAGAGTTAGGCATGCCATAAGGCAAGAGTGCTAGTTGATACTGTGAGTGCCATAATAAACAGGACCGGCTGCTCCATCACACTGCTGGGCTCACAATAGGGAGCGGCAGAGAGTGCAGCAAACCAGTGGTACGTCCGATGGGGCGGTCAGTACTCGCCTCCACCTGACCACTGCCACACAGAGATACTGGTCCCGTGTGATTCTGCAGTCCGATTTCTCTAGAGAAGCTAGAAATCTGGATGTTTATATACACACAGCCCATCTATTCTGATTTTTTAAAACATTATGTAATCTAAACAAATGGTATCTGAAGGCAGATTAGGCCAGCAGCTTGTGACCACTGAAAAATAAAACCCCGCATCACTGAGATATTCCACGCCACTGCCGTGTCCTAGGGAGTTTGGTAAAACTCTGGATGGCAATAATGTGTCAGGACGTCCCAATACTTTTTTGCAATAGCCGAAGAGACCCGGAGCAGCTGCTGACTGTTCTGCTTTGGAGATGTCTGGGGCATATTCGGGACAGCATTGATCATCGCCACGGTGCTTTGTGTTTCTAAGTCTGGTTCATTTGTTATGCGCACTGCTGGGGTTTTCGCCATCAATATTTTGGGTGAAGAGAGACATCTCCCTCTAATGACGCCCTAATCATTACTAATTTCCTCTGCATGGATTGTGCGCCATCAGGTATAATGAGCACATTTGCTCTTAATGCTTCTGCTGCAAAGAGTTCCTGGGAAACGGTTCAAGGCACGTGCCCAGGCCGACCGGGGGGCTCAGAATCGCCACCCACGCGGGGGCGGGCAGGAGGTCGGCCGCGGTGGGAGGCCTCCGGCCAGGGGCAGCGGGACGGGAGCCAGCTGGGCCTGAGCCCGCCCCTCACCCCCAGATGCTTCCACTCACATTAATAATCTCAACTCCCTGATTTGCAATTAACCCAAAAGCTCTGTAATGATAATGGGATACGTGCGCGATTTGGCGCCAGAAGATGACGGATCGGCGCGGCTGGAATCTTTATTCATCTCCAGATTCTGTCGCTCTGAGTGAGCTGAGCCCACCTGATCCCAGGCTCCCTGCAGAGGGAACCCTCAGTGAGGCCTCCAGGCAGCCCAGCCCGGGATGGCGGGCAGGGGTGGGGGGTCATGCTGAACAGGGGTCACGACCTGTCCCTCCCGGTGCTGCCATCAGTCATGAGTGTTTGGCCTACATGATGATCTTGGGAAAATCTGAAATCGTTATTAACATCTACAAAGCAGAACATTTCTTATAAACATCCAGAGTTCTGGCTTCTTTAGGAAAATAGGAGTATCCGGCAGTGGGCACTCACATTCCACGGGGCAAAGGGCAGTGGAGCCGGAGCACTGGGGTTGGGGGGGGCGTTTGCCCTGGTCCCCATCGGGCCCACTTCACCTCCCTGCCTGCCTGGCCCCGCAGGCGCACATGTCTGTGACCCCCTGGAATAAGGGGTCCCACTGCGACCTCAGATTTGGGAAGGGCTCTGCCTGCCCCATCCAGGTCTGCACCTGGTTTGTGCTGGTTCCATTTGCTTAGCTCGTGCTAAAGCGTAGGAACGCCTCTTCCTCCAGCAGCCACGGGCCTGGAGCCTGCACTTGCCCTTTGGCAAACCTGCACTGATGCCCGTTCCAGGGCCCAGACACGGGGGCTGGTGTGAAGGGGTCGGACACAAGTGACACCACTGGATGAGCCTGGGGAGGCAGGGACTCATCTCATGGGCCTCCCGAGGACACAACGGCAGCGTCCAGTACCAGGACGCAGGATGGCAAATGCGCTTCAGGTGGAAGGCCAGCCCCCGCCAAGTGGGTGGCTGCCGGTGAGCAGTGCTGTGGCCAAGACGTGCCAGGAGGAAAGGAACTGGGTAAGGCCGTCGCCTGGCGAGGGAAGAAGGGAGCACCAGCACACAGACCGTGCCTTTGAAACCCCTCGCCCGAGAAAAGAGCAGTAAAGTGAGGTGCAGGAGACCCGGGGCCCAGGCAATCTCTGGACCCTCCCTGGCATGTGACCCAGGGATAGGGTTGCCAGATACGATACAGAATTGAGGCAATGCATGCAGTGTCTGGGGTATAGGTACACGGACCAATGGTTTGTTCATCCGACATGCAAGTTGGTCTGGCCTCCTGCATGTTTACGGCTAAACCCGGCCGCCTTACCTGGGTGACAGAAACCTCCCTTTCCCTTCTGCAGCTCAGTTTCTGCACCTGCAAAACAGTCAAACAAGATCGATGGTTGTCAACTAGCTTTAGCTACGGAACCTTCCTTCAGAATAAAAGTATCGGTAGAAGCCAAAAGTACAACCTAGACAAAACTGAGGCTGCTCTGGTGGAAAATGAGGCGAGGCCCCTACAAGTCGCTGCTACCTTTCACAGAAAACCTTCTGTGATCCTAATCACAATACCGGGAGACGGAGCTCACCTCCGGGATAACAACTGTAACTACCACGTGTAACATTTGCTGGGTGCTTCCCCGGCCCAAGCTCTTTGCGGTATAACCTTGCTGAGTTCTCAGAACAGCTCGACCACGATTCCTCCCATGTATCAGATGAGGAAACAGAAGCTCTGAGAGATTCGGGACTAGCTGAAGCTGGTGGGAGATCCCGGATTTGGATCCAGAAAATCTGATTCCAGAGCCCACACTTCTAACACCAGAAGCCAGCTAGGAATAACTTAGTCTATAACTCAAGGCATGAGTCTCCCAGTGCTGGGGGTGGCCAGCAGAGACCATCTGTCAATCTTGTGTGGGTGGTTTATTGATCTATCCTTTGGGCAAGGGTTGGACTTAGCAAAACTCCAGGGTCCCCTCCTGCTCCAAGACAGTAAATCTGTGGTTCTCAGGGGTTTTGCTGGTGGATATGAGATCTTGATCTTCATTCCAAAGATTTAAAAAATAATAATAAAACCGCCCCTAATGACTAGCCCCATTCATTTCCCATAATGATTATTTGATCATTACTGTCAACCCGCCAGGAATCTCAGTGCAGCTTCCTTGCCACTTTTGACTTCTTACACTAAATTATTATTGTGCATATGGAGACCATTAATTGAGGTTAAACTGCACCTGTCCTGGCTGGCAGTGGTTGCTGTAGCTATGAATACTTTCCTCTGACCACCCTCACTTTGGGGTTGGACTGGACAATTCTGAAACTTGCCAGGAGCTGCAAACAGCACTTAGGCTGATCTCAGAGGACATTTCGGCAGCGAAGGAGCGTGGCCCTGCCAAAGTCCAAGGAATAGGAGGGACGATGAACATGGTCCAGAAAGATCAAGTGTGAAGACCCACAGAAGCGCAGGGGTGGAAGAACTCCCCACGTCAGCTGGTTCGACCTGGAGGTGGCGTCAGAAAGACCAGGACCCGAATCCCATTTCTGCTAACTGCTGCCATTTGATGATACAAGCCCAGTGTTCTCGGACCTTCTCATTTTTTCAAGAGAATCCAGAAATATTGTTTTTTTGAGGATGCAATTCCCTGATTCTTCAAAATTGACAATTTATCTTTAATTTTAAACATTCTTCAGACCAAATGAGACATGCCTCTAGGCTCAGTGTGACTGCTGGACCCTCATACAGGAACCACCGGTCTAGATCATCAGAGGAACCTGAGAATTATTCCTTCTGGAAAAGACGCAACAGCAGTAGAAGCCCTGCTGGTGTGTGGAAATGTTGACCCGGGCTGGGTTTATATAGGCCCCACGATTCTGGGCAAAAGGTCCCTTTACTGCTCACCCAGAACATGGGGAAAATCTGGCCCTGAGCCCCAGACCAGCACAGTGACCATGAAAAAGAAAAGAACAAAAAGTCAAGGTCTTTTGGAGTCTAACCCAACATCACCACCCCTGCCTTAACTCGGGCCTTGCCCCAGCGCCCGAACCTGGAGGCCAGAGACCGCCAGCGCAGCACGGGCCCATCTGAACACCATCGTCACCTACACCAGCCCCACACTGCACGCTGCACGCAGACACAGAGCTCCTGCCCGGAGAGCCCAGGACGGGTGGGTGGGATGGAGAAGTCACACCCTAGGTTCCTGTAGGAATGAGATGACTGGCTTTAGAGGGAGGTACTTGTGTCCTTCGCTCACAAGCAGCAGCCATCCAACTCAAACGGGCTCAGCCAGCACAGGGAATCATTTCACTAAAACAGAAACGTCCAGGAGTGCTGCCGCAATCTCGTCAGGAATCTGCCTCTCCCCACATCGGCTCTACTTTCTTTCCTGTTGGCTTGACTCCCAGCTAACGTGGTACTAGCCCTTCCAGGCTTGCATCCTATCAGCTCAGGAACCCCAGCAGAAAAAGAGTGTGTTTTTCTCGATGGTTCCAAAAAGGCCTGTCCATCGCCCGCATTGGCCACACCTGGGCCACGTGCCCACCCTCGAGCTGGGAGCAGAGTCAGCCAAATCTAACAGGCAAAGTGGGAGGGAGGCCGGTCCTTAAAGGGAAGGTGGAGGAGGATCAGCGCTGGGCAGGCAGAAGCAGCCGCTGTCCCCAGCAGCGCCGTGGGAGCACGTGCCCCAGCTTGACGGGAGGTGAGGGCTCATGGGGACACTGCCCCGCTGGGTGGCCCTGTGTGTCTGTTTTACAGTTCTCTGGTGCTCCATGATAGAGTCTTTCCCTGCCTCCTGGCTTTGCTATCCCTAGGTGATCTCCCCCCAGGCCTCCCCTACTAATCCCAGCCAATTCAGCTGTGCAGCACCCCCACATGGCACCCCAAAGGGCCCGGTGCAACCCCTGTCCCACCCACACTAAGGCCAGGTGAGGCTGTGGCGAAACCTGGGAGCCCCACAGCCAGACCTCTTGGGTTCTCACACTGCTTTGCACACTGACCAGCTGCGTGACCCTGGCCTCTGTTTCCCCAGCTCTAAAGTGGGGATAACCATGTACGTACCTTATAGGGCTGTTATGAGAACCAGATGAGATATGTAAAGTACATAGCATGGATCCCAGCACACAGTGAGGACCCGCTCAGTGTTAGCTGCAGGAGTAGTACCATGAATGATTATCGCATAATGATAATGGTGACTATGACACTGAGAACATTTCCACCCTGCTTCCTGTGCTCCACCATCGCCCGGACTTACAGAGCAGTAGGGTGGAAGCCACATCACAGGAAAGCAGGTAGCTGGCATCTCTCTGTCTCCTGCTGCTCAGCTCAACTCTTCTTCCATTTCTCCAGGTGGGAAATGGCCAGGCCAATGCAGGCTCAGCTCAGCACCCTGATGCCAGCATCCCCCTTGGTGGGGCTGAGGGGCCCAGGAACCCATGTCCATGGCGGAGTCAGTGGTGGTCTCCAAAGCCTGCCTTCCTCTGTCTGAAGGATGCATTTCCTTCATCCCAGTCGAGCAGCCAGACACCTGCAGCTGGTGAGGTGCCAGCTGGTCCTCTTGCCGACCTCTTAGAAACGTCTAGCCCCAGTAGCCTTCTGGGGCGGCTCTTCTGCGCTGTGCACAGGCCTTCCCCATCCCCAGCCCCTGCCCACATCCCTGCCACGCCACTGCCCACACGCCACTCACCAGGGCCCCAGGTCACGAGTGCCAGGAGGGCAGCCCCTGCATGCAGCCGGCACAGCACAGCAGAGTGGAAGGGGCTGAAATGAGTTTCCGGTTCCGGTGTGCATTCCCTCCCGCCCCGTCCCCTCCGGCCCCCTCCTCCACTCTTGCCTCCCTGCCATCCATTCTTCTCACAGGGCAGCCCACAGGAGCTTTTGAAAGCACCAGGTAGAGCATCTCCCGTGCCTCTCACCCCCCTCCCATGGCCCCTTGGGCACCGGCCCCTCCCCCCTCCATCCTCAGTCTCCTGCCGTCCGCTCACGCCATGCACCTGGCATGGTCCTGCTCCAGGGACATTGCCTTGCCCTGCCTGGGACACTCTGGCACCGTCCTCTCATGGGTGACTCTTTATCTGAGCACACCGCCCAAAGCAGCTGCCCAGCGCCACCACTCATTCCCATCTGCTTCACTTCCTCCAGGTCCTTCTCACAATCTGCCTTTGCCTTTTTCTGTATTTCCACTTGTTTGCTTCCTGCCTTCTGTGTCAGAATGCAAGCCCCAGGTGACGAGGAACCCTGTCTGTCTTAGCCCCAGGGCATGGCATAACACCAGGCATACAGCAGACACTCAGTAAATATTTGTCGAATGCACGAATAACGCCACCCACCACACTCGTCGCTTTGTTACATGCCCCCATCCACATTCCCACGCTGACTGTCATTTTTCTCTTCTACGTAAGTCCTTCAGGATCTGCCTGCAGTTCCTGGGTGATGCTTCTCAGGGGAAATTTGGGGTATGTAGGCACCCCGCTGCCTTCCCACCAAAGCCCTTCCCACGTCCCTGTCTGGGGCCCTGCCCCGAGCACCCTCAGCCCTGAGAGCAAGGCCAGGGTGCAGACGGGCTGACAGTAGTGAAGACAGCTGCCCCTGCGCTGGGCCGTCCTCCCCGATGCTCAGATAAAGTGCGGAGCCCTGTGCAAAGAACGTGGAGCCTCTGACTGCGGTCGGGGTCACACAGCAGGAGGCAGAGCTGGGCCTTAAATATCATACTAACTGCTGGTTCCCAGGGAGCCCGCTTTCACCCAAGCAAAGGAACAATGCATCACTTGCAGCAAGGGGCCTCCGTGTGCCACAGCTCAGCGGGCAAGATTAGATGTCTGCTGACTCGGAAGCAGCAGGAGACAGAGCGCAGTGGTGTCTGGGCTTCTTTGTATCCTTAAGAACTGTCAGGGCAGACTCATCCTTAACTTCAGTGGAAGACTGCAACTCTGTCATATCCAGAGATAGTCTGAAGCTAGACTTCATGAGTTCAAACTCTAGCCCTGCCACTTACTAGCTGGGTGTTGCTGGGCAAGTTACTTAACCTGTCTGTGCCTCAGGTCCATCATATGTAAAATACATACAAAGTTAATAACAATCACCACCTTCTTAGGATTCCCACAAGGAGTAAATGAGTTAATATGTATAATACATTAATACCTTTATTCATTTATTTATTTATGACACAGGGTCTCACTCTGTCACCCAGGCTGGAGTGGCAGTGGTGCAATCATAGCTCACTGTGACCTTGAATTCCTGGGCTCAAGTGATCTTCCTGCCTCAGCCTCCCAAGTAGCTGGGACTGCAGGCACATGCCACCACCATGTCCAGCTAAGTATTATATTTTTTTTTAGAGATGGGGTCTCACGATGTTGCCCAGGCTAGTCTTGAACGCCTGGCTTCAAGTGATCCTCCTGACTCAGCCTCCCAAAGCTCTGGGATTATGGGAGTGAGCCACCATGCCCAGCTCTGCAGTACGTTTAAAATAACCTCTGGCATACAGTAAACCCTCAGTACACGTTAGCCCTGGCCTGGCCCTGATATATGGGAGGGGCCTTGAAAAGCAAACTTCACAAACACCCAAGAGTAGTGCCAACCCAGCCCGGTCCCTGGGAAAAACTGAGAAACAGAAAATGTGAAACGATGCCCCTCTTGACTCCCTTTTGGGGTCTAGGATCCCAGGCCCAAGTCCAGCTTCACTTCTGGCTCAGTCTGGCTCTCAGGAAATACCGTGATCCCATCGCAGGGAATCTCTCTCCCACGGGCTGCAGTAAAACAGGCCACATCCCAGGAATTCCAGAAGCTCACACTCCTGGGGAGCCCTTCCTCGCTGCTGGTTACCCAGTGCCCAACCCAAACCACCAGGTCCAAGAAGGCTTCCTGGACTCCCACCTATCGCCCACTGAAATGAATGCTCCCCTCAGGCTTCCCCTCGCTGTGTGGCGCCCATTCCATCGTGCCTGGACGCTGGCCGGTCACTGACCTCCTGGAGGGACCCAGGGAGCGTGATCCTGCTGGGGACGTCCCGTCTTCCCCACCATCAGGACGGGCCCCGGGGGCTGCTCCCATCTCCAGCCTCCTCTGCCCTCTCCTTGCTTTGCAGTTTTCCCTCCAGGGCCCCCAGCCTGCTGCGGAAACTCACGCTCCTCAGGTTGTCCCCTCCTCTTTGTGGCCCCTCTGGGAAGGTGCCGCCCGGCAGCCTCACCAGGTGATGCTCACTCTTTCTTCAAGGTGCAGCTCAGGCTTCTCCTACCTCCCGCTCACCTGCAGGCCAGGTTGGCTGAACTCCTGCACCTCTAACCCCGCCACCCCATGCTCACATCCCCACGACAGTGGGATCTCACTCTAGGTTCGCCTTCCCCATTAGGTCTCGCAGCATGGGCTCCGTGCCCCAGGGCCTTTGCCCCTGCTGCCGTTCCTTTCCCCTGGCTCCTCTGGTCCCACTCTTGATTCAGCCAACTCCTATTCATCCTCCGACTCCCCACGCATCGCGCCTTCTCAGGCTCCCCATCGGGGTTCGGTTCCTGGATTACACCGGCTCACACTGTTGTTGACTGAACCGTGTCCCCACAGAATGCATGTGTCGAAGCCCTAACCCCCAGTGGTTCCGAATGGGACCGTATTTGGAGACAGGACATTGGCTGGGTTAAAATGAGGTGGTTAGGGTGGGCCCTGGTCCAATCTGACTGGTGTCCTTACAAGAAGAAGAACTTCAGACACACAGAGACACCAGGGATGTGCTCACACGTGTGGGGACCCCGTACGAAAGTGGCCATCTGCAAGTTCTCTAGAACCGTGAGGAAATAGATGTTGTCGTTTAGGCCGCCCGGTCCGCGAGGTTTTGTCCAGGCAGCGAGAGCAGACTGCAGCACACGCTGCCACGGACCGCTGTTCTTCCCCTTGATGCGCTCACCCGGGTTCGCATGCACACATCTGTGGGGTCACCGCTGCTGCCGACCAGTAGTTCCGGTCGTCTCCCCTCTCGGGACGTGGGAGCGCTGGGGCCAGGAGTGCCCATGTGACAAGGAAACACGAGTGGAAATAAGACGCGTCACCTCCAAGTGATAGCGTCTCAGGGGCATCGCCGGTTCCCCACGCCCTCCCTTCCCCCGTGGCTGTCACCCTCTGTCCACACGGAAGCAGAGCCCACACAGGGAGGACAGCTGTCCTCGAGAGCCACCTGGACCTGCAGTAAACCTTGAGTGAGCAGAAAACAAACTTCTGCTGTGTGAAGTCACTGAGATTTTTGGTCTGTCATTGATCACAGCCCGGCCCACCGGGCCTGGTGCGATATGTACTTGCAGCTCTTGTGGTCTGTCTTTGCCACCAGAACGTCAGTTCCGTGAGGGCTGGGACTTGGCTGTATTGTCCATCTCTGTGTTGCCAGTGCCCGAGACACCGACTGGCATGGACGGGTGCTTGGTGGAGTCTTGTGGAATGAATGACCTGACTGCCCTCGGTGCCCAGGGCAAAGCCCGGCACGGTCCGTGCTGAGCAGCGTGGAACCTGAACTTGAACTAAACAGAACGGAATGGAACCGGGTCTTCTCACCGTGCATGCTGATTCCTCCCTGACCCACAGCCAGACCCCAGCTGACCTCTCCCCAGAGTAGGTTGTCACCCTGCTTCACGACTGTCACTGCAGGGTGTCTGGTGCCTGTGGGTTTCACACTCTCCGTTTGTTACCTCAAGATTAACAGTCTGGCAGGTTCTGCTGAAGCAGCTTACACCGTGCGGGTGAGAACAGCGTCCCAGCAAGCGAGACAGACACGCTCTCCCTGGGGTCTGGTCACACTGGGGAGACGTTTCAGACTCTGCTGTAAATGCTGCTGAGTGACGGGGGCCGGGGGAGGCCGGAGGCCTGGCCAGCGGGTGCATCTCTGCCGCCTCCCCAGGAATCCCTCCCGTCCTGGCTGGACAGAGTCCCCTGGACACAGTGTCCATATGAGCAAAAGGATGTGAGGAGTCACCGTCCTGGACATTTTATTTAATAGCAAGATCAGAAAATATGCCGTAGTGATCACATCCTTGGCCTGCCAATTGTAGGTCAGGGATGGCCATTTCATTTCTCATGTCAACTTCACTAATTAAAGATGGCGTTGGGAAGGGTTCTGAGGCTGACCCAGTTAGATAAGGTTCTGCGGTCAATGTGCGACATCGGCCGTGGCTATAGGGTAGTAGTGGGGGGAGGGAAAGGCATGCACGCCACATTTCTACCATTCCCACCGTAAATACCCGATAAATGGTCACGTGAGTTCATGAAACACTAATATCAGACTTTCCCCCAAAAGAGTCAAAGAGGATTTCAAAATGAAAAGTCCCCGATTGGTCAACAAGCATAGACTGAGCATCAACTCTGCACCCAGCTCTCTGCAGGGACAGACAAGGGCCTCGGACATACACACACACGCACACGCACACGCACACGCACACGCACACACACACACGCATGCATGCAGCAAGAGCCAGTGTAGTTTAGAACTCATTATTTCTTTTCCACTGTGAGAATAAAAACCCCTGGGGGCCTCTTATTTGGGGTGAGGATGAGCAGGGAGAGCCCCCGGAGGAGCGGCCAGGCAGGAGGTGTGGCTGTGCTCACTCGCTGCCTGCAGCGGGGACGCGACCCCCTCCGTGCAGGGGGCACGGCCTGGGCACAGGGGAGATGGCATGGAGAGGTGCAGTTTCCGAAAACCTCGGCCACCGAAAAGCCACCGGCACAATATTTGCCGTAGTGCTGTACCGCCTCTGTTATTAAGCACTTAATCACTTTTGTATTAATAAATTGAATAACTTTTGAGCTTAACTAAATTTATTTTTAAAAATAAACTTTACAACACTTCTATACTTGAAAAAGTAGGATCATTGGCCATGAACAGAAGATCACTGTCAAACAATTATATAATTATTAAAATATAAATATCCATTTCTGTGCTTCCTGAAATCACTTGCATGACATTTTGGAGGAACACTGGTCCAATGGAAAGAGAACTCAATTAAAAACCAGGATAGCTGGTGTATGTCCTGGTGCTGCCTCTAAAAATTATGGTCGGGTATTGGGACCTGACTGTGTGTTGGGCGCTGCACACGGCGCCCCATGCCAGGCAGGGAGTAGAGCATTCATTCCTCAAGTGGGAAACTGAGTCTCGAGCATGTTAACCAGTTTGCCCAAAGTCACACAGTTAAAAAGCATCTGAGGTGGAATTTACTCTCGGGTCTGGCTGACCCCAGGCACTGGGTCTTTCCTGTGACACCACTGTGACCTCTCCAAACCGCTGGCCTCTCTAAGCTCCAGCGTGCCCATTTGGAGTGTGGCTGTACCAGCCCAGATGTCCTCTAAGGGTCTGGGCTCCAGGGGCTGCAGATGGGACCACAAACCGGGGAGCATTCCCACTTCAGGCTTCAAGGGGTCTGCGATGAATGAAACTCTTTGTTTAGAGAAACCCAAGCAGGTCTGGGCAGCTGGGGGAATTCGTGGAGTGTTCTGATTAATACAGGTACTGACGTAATTGACTATATGCCTGGAAGAAAACAAAGTCAGACCTCTGTCTGACACTATTTGTAACAAGAAACTCCAAATGGATTGACAATTTAAAAAAGACAAAAAAAGAATCTTAAATTACAGCTATATCCATTGTCCACAGTGTATTACGTGGACGGAAAAAGCAAGTTACAGAGAAACCTGTACAGTAAAATCCCACTGGAGGCGGAAAAAGACAACAGAGAAAAAGCCCACAGAAAGAGCGTATCTGCCTGTAATCGTCTGCCCAGGCTTGGAGAAAGACCTGGAAGTGTGGACGCCAGGCAGGAGGGGAGCAGAGGGTGGGGGAGATGGCGGGAGGGGGTGTAAGATAGAAATTAAAAAGGGTTCATTGCAAAATGGAAGAAAAATGGCACAAAAGTAAAAACACAAGATATAAAACATGATCGAAAACATCACTGCAAATGTTTACCAAGTGAATACCCATGTAGGCAAGGACTATAATGTAACAAACTCCAGTAAAAAGATTGATTTGATTAGGTAAAAAAATCATAGCTGATTTTTATCTTCGATTTCTGCTATTTTAATTTTTTTGCAATAGCATAATGCCAAAATGATGTTTTGCAGAGCTTAAAATCATTAAAGGTATATTTTCCCCATTTTTCTGGATATGTCCAGGAAAAAAAGGATATTTCACGTACACTGTTCAGAGTTGCTGTACGGATCACCCAGGCCAGCTCTCGATGATGAGTCTGGCTCTCTCTTCACGGTTATCCTTTGTCTAAATTTATACAGGATTTTCCAAATTAAAGAAAAGACCCTTCTTGAACTGTGGTTTCCCCTGTGAGGCTTTCGTTTTAGTTATTTAATTTGGGTTGAAATGAGCTGGAGAAGCTGATGACAAAAATTCCTGGGTAACAAAGGTCACATTGGCCATGCTGGGAACATCACCGTTGATTGACTTTCTGATTTTGGCTTCTCTAAGGCACCCCCAAATCTGTGCCAATCAGATGGAGGCAGTCACAGGCCTCCTTAGCCAAGAGAATGAAGGTTTTCATTTTTTATTAAACATTGGAGATGGCTAATAGTGCTACCTCTGAGAGGCAAGGGTTAAAGAAGCAAACCGATGTATTTTGCTAATTAAACCATTAAAAACCTCATTTAGGTGTAAATAAGGAAGGCCCATTCCATCTTAATGGACAGCATGGAGTGTGAGCCTGGCTGCAGAGCTAGGTGCCCAGGCCCTGACCCCAGGAAAGTGATCAAAATAGAACTCCCACCGAGGCACTTTCCAAGCCCCTCCTGAAATAGGAGATGCTCCCACAAAACAGGGCAACATTTCTTTACGTTGCTCCCCACGCCCAACAGGCCACAGGGCACAGTGGAGGGACTCTCCTGCTCCCCAGTTTGGAAAAGGGCAGCTTTAGGACCCAGTGGGAGCCGGAAGCCCCCGATGGTCTTAGGAACAGCCTGGGAAGCCTGTGGGTCTGAAACTGGGCACAGCTGGGTGTGGATTCTGAGGTTGCCCCTTGCTCTCTAGAAGCTTCTAGATCACTTAATGTCCACAAGCTTGCACTTCATTGATAAAATGGGATTGGGAAGAACCAAACCCTCTTCACAGAACGTAATGAAGATTAAGTGTGATAATGTATATGAAAGCAGCTAGAGCAGGGCTTGGGTTTATTCTATGTGCTCAATAAATACTTTAGAAACATTTTCCAAAAAATTAAAATATAGTAAAAACTCTTGAAAACATACACAAAATTTTCAGTATTTTCTAGGTGGTTTTGATTTTCTATTACTTATCTATGTTTTCTAATTTTCTATAATAAATTTATACTGTAAAAATGTTTGAAATACTCAGGAGACCTTCATTCTCTGCCAGCTCACCAGCGTTCAGGTGAAGCTAAAGACGTCAGATGTAACAAAGAGTGCAGTGCGCACTATCCAAGGGATGGACACGCTTGAAACTCAGACTTGGGGGGGCAGGGGGGAGGCAAGGGCAACATGCACAACCTAAACATCTGTACCCCCATAATATGCTGAAAGAAAAAAAAAAGACATCAGATGTAGGTTTACTTCTTACTCTGTAGGATTTTGTGTCTTTTTTAACCAGGCACATGCATTAGCTTTTATAAAAATGATGCGTGAATCAACTAATTAATTAAAAATGAAAACACTTTTATTTATAAATGGGGAAACTGAGGCTTTGAGGGACAAAGTGGACGTCCAAGCTGGCGGGCGGGTTCTCTCTCACCCCAGCCTGTGTCCTTTCCCTCCACATGACTTCTCTTCATGTGACTCCCTTGAGAAACATTTTTTAGAAAAAGAAGTTGTCCTGACACGGTACAAATGGTTACGGAACAAACAGACTGCGTGTCTTGGGGTTTGTCTCCACCTGCAAGGCGAGTGTGGGAAGAGAGGAGTGGGCTGCCCCCTGCCCAGAGGACTGTGGGGAAGTAACGCCCGAGGCAGGGAGTGCGATACGTCATCCTCCACTGCGCCATCCATCACTCAGCAAACACGTGCCAGGCGCCCTGCTGGGAACGCACAGGTGAGCAGAACAGGCTTCTGTGGAGTTTAGAGCCTCCCGGGGGAAGCAGCAAGTTAAGCAGGTAAAACGAATACACCTGACACACAGTGGCCAGGACCAGGAGGGACAAGCCCCAGGGCTTGGTTGGCGGAGGCCAAGGAAAGGCTCTCTGGAGAAATGACCGGTAAACTGAGACCTGAAGGGTGTGTGAAGATCAGCCAGGTTACAAGCGGAGGAAGGACCATTCTAGAAGGAGGAATTGCATATGGGAAAGCCTTGTCTGGCCAGGGTGGTTGAAGGGTAGTGAGCTCGGCGGGGCACAGGGTACGTCAGGGATGGGCGGGGAGAGATGGGACTGCAGGGCTGGGGCGGAGATTGGGGGTATCCTGAACACCATGGGAAGCTATCAGGCAGGGGCGTGACATCACCTGCCCTCCATGCTTACGACCTCCAGCTACCGCGTGAATCGTGCGCCATACCCATTTCTCCTTCAGGCTTCTCCGTGATGATTCTCACTCCAGTAACCTGAAAGTCAACGTGCAGTCTTCTTTTTCTCTCCATCAACTCTGTGTCTACCCTAGCCACAAGCTCTTCCAGTTCTGCCTTCTTAATACATCGTGGATCTGCCCACCTCTCTGCATCCCCAAAGTCATTGTGTGGACCTCGGCAACAGCACCCTGACTGTATTCGAGGCTGTCACCCTCGACTCCATGCCACAGTCTGATCAGGGGTGCTCAAGCAGCTGAGATGGTGTGCAGAATGGCTGTGGGTGCCCGAGACTGCAGGGGAGAAATTAGCACCACCACCCCCAAAGAACACCTTGTATCTGCTGTGGGCAGTTGAACTAGGGCAACAGCCAGAAGTGCATGGGGGAAGCCAGCAGATACTGGGTAGGTCTGGTGGAACTGCCCACATGACCCTCTAGATCCCAGCTCCCTTGGACCCGTCTGGACCCCTGTCACATACACACAGCCTGGGGTTACCAGTTGAAGTCTATGCCGGGAGCAGCAAGAACCAGGAGAGAGGGACTCTCAATCCATGTGGGTATAATCTCGGGAGGTATTTTCTATTTGCCCAGCATGCTCTAGGCCTTTGGCAGAGGATGCAAAAATTCCAGACCTCGACTTATAATTTTGTTGAGGAAGCAAAACACATGAAACAAGTGCCCCATCCAGATACATCCCTGCTCAGAAACGATCTCCCTCAAGTCCGGGTAGGTCACGTGCATGCTAAGGTATTTCCATCTCACAATCAGTCATCACCAATGCCTGCATCTTAGCAGGGCTTCGGTTTAACGCTGACAGTCAAGGATGATGACTGGTGGGTATTAAGTTTCCCTGACAGCGACTGTGGTTGCGTGGGAGGCCCTTGCCAGCCTGCCCAGGGTGTGACTCTAAGCCCCAGGAAATCACCACCCACAAGGCCCTGCGGCAGGCGCCTCCATCCCTCTCGCTCCCCTTGTCTCAGACGGGTCAGCCTGCCTTGAGCTCCAGCAAAGCGCCACGTTCTTTCCTGCCTCAGGACACATGCGTAACCCTCGTCCTCTCACACCCTCTCCCCATCTCTCGTCCCACTCAGCTCCTCCTGCTAGCTCAGCTCTCAGCTCGAGCCTCACTGCCCAGGGCAAGCCTCGGCCAGCTCCCTCCGCGCCCCCAGCCAGGTTCCTGTGCTACCCGCACAGAGAGGACTGTGTCCGCTGCTTAACAGGGTCCCCTAGCTCCCAGTGAATCACTCCCCAGTGTCATTATTTGAGTGATGTCCCTGCCCTCTGCTCAGCGGGATGTGCCATAAGAGCAGGAAGTCTTGTGTTTGCTCATCCTCAGTGCCTAGCACAGGGCCACACCCCTATCAGGCCCTTAAAGAATGAAAACAAAACAAAACAAAAAACCAAAAGAATGAATGAGTGAATGAATGAACGAACAAATGAACGGGTGAACAGATAAATGAGTGAATTCTTTCATGGCAGCAAGTATCTTAGATTTGCTTAGTGGTCTCGATGCCGGGGCCATGCCCCTCGGCGGCCCCCATGGCAGCCAGGCAGGGCCAGCCCCGGGCAGAGCAGTCAGAGGGGCCCCCTTCGCCTCTCCAGCCAGCAGGGCCTTTTGTTCTTCAGTTCACCGAGGCCAGAAAGAGGATGACTGCTGTGGTCGGTGCCCTCCGAATCCACGATATTGAACAAGTCCATCATTTCCGGCTGCCAAGTGACTCCGGACTGGTGAGCCCGAGGGGCATTGGAGGAAGGTGCTGGAGAGAACTCCCCAGCAGCTGCTCTGCTCTTGGCCTGCTCTGAGCCCAAGTGGGATTTAGGACTTCAGAGCAGGGAGGCTCCCCCGTCCATCTCCTCACCCCGGGCCAGGATCTTTCCTGCAGTGGGGGATGGTAAACTTGTGACTTGCGCACTCCGACCCTCATGCACAAAATCCCGACAGCTTTGCCCGTTCCTGTGCTGGCCTGCGGGTGTCTGAGACCTGCTGTTCTCCGTCAGCCTCCAGCACTGGGGGGTGAGGAAGGCCACCAAGCACGGAGCGAAGCCAGTGGGGCTGGGGAACAGGGAGAGAAAACAAAGCAAGTCAGAACCCAAACGGAAGGCCGACACACTGAGGCCCTTTCTGGAGGAGAGGGGATTCGGATGCTACCCTGCAGCAGAAAGCAGGAACCAGAGGAGAAGGAAGGGGGGAAGGGGGGCCGACGCCGGCGCTGCTGTGACGACTGGTCAGGCTTGCCACGGCGACTGGGGCAGCAGAGGTGGCCATCCCCTGCTTCGCTGTCAGGAAGCCAGCCGGTACCCGGCGGAGAAGGGAAATTTTGAGGTCACCAGCAGGCTCTCAGGGCTGAGCCACCGTCGGAGTCTGTGGCTGTGTCTGCCTTCGTGGCTCTGGCAGCTTCCGTTTCAGAGGCTGTTTTGATGTCTGGTGACACTCACAATGCTCCTCCGTGCGCTGCGTCTCACTCGCCCAAGCTGAGCTGTAATCTTGCAAGAACCAGCTGCTCTTCACATGATAATCAAACCAAGTCGGATGGAGGAAGAATACAGACAGCATCCCGCCGCGTGGCGCGGAGTCAGAGCGCCTTCCCTGGTGACAGGGACAGAGGCGACGAGGCTTAAGTAATCCCGCCCCTTCCCCAAGACAAGTAACGCTAGTGTTTGTGTTTCTGCTCGTTGTGTTCAGGTAGAGAAAGCCCCGGGCCGGGGTTACAGCCACACTACCGCGGCTCCCCATCCCACAGGCCACACCCTCCAGCTCTGGGCCTCAGAAATACTGCGGCTCTCTCTTGTCCCATCTGTGACATAAGATGAACAGAACCTAGAGGCCCAGGAAGCCCTCTCTGAGGAGGTGTTATTCAGACTGATACCTAATTTGGAGAAGAAAATAGAAGTAAATGTCTGGGAAAAGTGCCTTCCAGGCAAAGGCAAGAGAAAGTGCAAATGCCTTAGGCAGGAGCGAGCCTGGCTTATCCGAGGAATGGCAACACCACCAGAAGCTGCCGTGTGGATCGGCGAGCAGGAGCGGGGCCGGCAGCGGCAGAGCATGTCAAAGAAGTGGCGGGAAGCCCGTACGTCGGACCATAGAGGTCATGGTTCATACCGGATGTGATGAGAAGACGCCGAAGTATTTTGGGCAACAGCGTGTATGATGTGATTTACATGTGTGGAAATGCTGTGCTGCGCCCTGCGATGTAGAGAATGGATGGGGGCGGGGGGGCGACAGGTGTAAGTATGGAGAACATTTATGAGGCCACCGAAGTTATCCAGGCGAGAGGTGCTGGTGGCTTGAAGAACTGGCGGTAGCTGGGACTAGAGCGATGCAGCGGAGGTAGAGGGTAGCAGAGGGGGTATATGGAATCAGAGTCAACGAGACATGTTCACGCACGGCCTGCGGAACCCCAGAAGTCCAACCCCAGAAGCCTTCCTTCATTTCGTCCTGTCTCTGACCCTTCAGTCCAAGCTGGCAGCGTTTCTGCTAAAACGGTTAATGGACCCAGGAGTCATGCACCTAGTTTGTTTAGCAAATGGCTGTTCAGCCAGGCCCTTGGTGTTCTCTACAGAGCACGCTTTCCTTCTTTTTTTTTTTTTTGCCATATGGATAGGCTGAGAATTTTGTACTTCTTTAAGTTCTGGTACCTTTTTGCTTAAACAAGGCCACGCCCTTGACACTTTGCTTAAAAATGTCCTCAGCTAAATATCCACGGTCATCACAAAACAGTAGGACCTGATTCATCCAAGTTCTCTGCCACTTTATAACAATGATAGCTTTTTCTTCAGTTTCCAATAACACGTTCCTTACTCCCATCTGATACCTCATCCACATTTCTAGCAACGGTCTCTTCAAGGCACTTCAAGCTTTTTCTATCACACACCCCAAAGCTCTTCCAGCTTCTAGTCATTACCCAAAACCAAAGCCACTTCCACATGGTTAGGGGTTTGCTACAGCATGCTGGTGCACGGGGCTGGGGAGAGGAAGATGAGGGGAGAAGGAGCCTCAGATGGCATCCACACTTACTTTCAGCTGGGTTAGCTGGGTGAATATTAATGCCATTTACTAATGTGAGCAAACTCGGGAGAAATAATTTCAGGGAGTGGCTGTTAGACATCCACATGGAAATGTAAACAAAGTGTTTAGAAATACAAACCCAAATGCACGGGAGCAGTCTAGGTTTGAGACAGGCAGATATTTGGGAGTCGTAAGCATAGGGCTGGTACTGAGGGTCTAGGGAGATGCACTTAAGTAGAGAGATGACCTGCCCAGCCCGCGAAACCCCCCAATCCTTGCTTGTTACGAAGAGGAAAACGCAGCAGCCGAGGACGCTCAGGGGCAGCGGCAAGTGGAGCCGGCGGAAAGGCAGGGAGTGGAGCATTTTAAGGAAACTGGAGAGGCCCATCGCTCCGGTGGGGCTGAGAGCTGGCTCGGATGAGAAGGCAGAGGTGGCCGCTAGCTTTGGAAACACGAACTCAGTGGTTTCAGTGGAGCGGTGGGGCTGGCGTTTCTAACACCAGTGGGCTGAAGAGAAAACGGGCTGAAAAGCAATGATGGTAGTGTGGGAAAGCGGCGTGGAAAGCGTGGCGGCGGCAGCGGGAGCAGAGCCTGCGGACAGCACCGTGCAGGAAGAGCAAGTAGAGAGAGAGCTGTGGAAGCCGGGGTCGGACACTCCCACCGAGACAGAAACAGCAGAGCAGCGTGGCTGGGAGCCAGGCACGGGGTGCGTGAGAGGCAGAAATGTCCACGGAGGTCCCGGGCTCCTCATGGAGAGACAGGAGCCCCGCAGGGTACGCGTGGGGTCAGACGCCTGCCTGGGCAGTCTCTCCTGTGCTCCCCCGGAGCCTGAAGAGAAGGAGAGGACAGGCTGAGAGCAGAGATCAAAGAGCCAGGAAGAAGCAATTTAAAAGGAGGAAGAAGAAAGGCTGGAGCCAGCACGAGTTCTGATTCTGTCAGGATAGAAGCCAACCTTTGAGGAAAAAAAAATTTATCAGACATTAGTTCTCTATCTTCTGATTTTCTGGTTGGTTTACCTAGTCGATCGGTTTGATTTTTCTTTGGAAACTTTTATTTCATTAAAACTTTTTACAACTGTTTATTTTAAGCAAATTTCTAGACTTAGAGGAACCTCTCTCTCTCTCTCTCTCTCTCTCTCTCTCTCACACACACACACACACACACACACACACACACACACAATGCCCCTTCTATCTACCTACCCAGAGAGGTAAAGATCACCTATCTCTAGTCAAATAGCATATTCTATTATCTTGGCCACTGTGATTGGTTCAGACAAGACATGTGACCAACATTTGTCCAATACGATTCAATCCTGGGACTTTTCCTTTAATTATTGAGAAAGAGGCCCTCCTCTTTCCAAACAGGTGCCACGGTGGTAAAACACAAGCCTAGGGCTGCAAGATTCATGTCTTGGCCACCACATGGGGAGAGCCTGTTTGGAAATGGAGTCAGAAAGACAAAAGCAGAGCTGAGAGATGGAGATGCAGCCAGCACTATCCATGACCTTCTAAGGTTCATGAATAAATGAGTGTTTCTCCCACTCAAATCAATTTGACTTAATTTTCTATCACTTGCGACCAAAGAATCCTCAGTAATGGAAACACCCAATGTGTGTAGCACAGACGTAACACTCAGGTAGCAGAGGTAAGCAAGGGAGTCTCAGAATCGCTGGGGAAGGCAGGACAAAGAGGCTAACCTGCGCTAGGCATAAAGGTGGATAGAAAGGGCATTGAGTGAAGTCTGGAGAAAGAGGAGTTTCCAAGACTGGCTACGGACCGTCTGGGCATTTCACAGTGCCCCATCCATCTTCTGCATCTCTTATCTAACTTGATTCCACGGCAACCCTGTGAACAGCAAGGAAGCCATACTCTGTTTCATGAAAAAGAAAATTGAGTCTCAAAGGGGAGCCAGGACTCACTCTAGCAGAGTCTTGATCCCAGCCAGAGTTTTCCTGGTCTAGGAAGACTCTGCAGGGTCTCTGCCAGCTCGGGTGGCACCTTCGTACTAATTCACCAAATACGCACTGCGCAGGCACGCACAGCCCCCTGGGGAGGGGGCAGACGGCTGCCTGTCTCTGATCACAGAAAGGCACTGCCCGCCCCTCGTCCCCTGGCTGTGCAGAGCCAGCCTGCACACTGTGTCCTGCAACTCTCGACCTTGTCCCAGTTTGCGTCCTTCCTCCTCTCTCCCTTCACCTACATTCTGTGTTTCCCTCCCTTCTCCAAGCCCACACTCAGAATAAAGTTGAGTGAAGCAAGGATCCCCAATAATCCTTCCTGTTGTGGAATGCTATCACTATGCCTCAGCTGACGTGGTAAGAAGCTGCCACCCACCCATGAGACGTGATGTTAGCGTGCCAGGAGCACCCCCAAAATTGTCTTCACTGTAATCACAACTTCATCTTCCATTCAATCCCTCTGGATTTAAAGGGAAGACGATCGTTGCAATATGGAACCAGGAGCTCGCAACGGTTGCCTGCCGTATCCTTAGCATATATCATTCTATTTCCTCTGAGATACATGACACACTATATCTCCATTTCAGTGGTTGAAAGTGCCAAGTTCAGAGAAGTTAAATATCTTGCCTAAGATCATACAGAAGGCAAACTTAGTTCTATCTGATGCTAAAGCCAGAATCTATCCACCAGATACCCCCATCATCACCTCCTAATATTTGATCCCATTTTATCAAGTTTCCCTGAGGACCCTCTAGAGATTCAGGGAAATTGACTTTTAATAGGAAAAGAGTGAAAACCACACCGTAAGCAAAGCTAGCATCTCTGGCGAAGTGGAGTGCAGGTATGAAGGCTCTAGAAGCATGACCTGGGCTATAATTCAGAGTCCCCCCCATCAAACCACCACTCCCTACAACATGCTGTGTGACTGCACGCTAGTCCCTTCACCTCTCTGGGTCAAAGGTTCCTCATTTGCTGAAGGGGATATCAAACCATCTTTGTTCTTACAAACCAGTGCTGTCACAAGGGCATAGAGAGATGACACGTGACCCAAGGCCACGCGGGTGAAACATCATCAGCTTTACCAGCCTACGGACAGCCTATCTGCTGTCACCGTAACTTTTTAAATGGCTGGCCTGCATTGTGAAGCTACGGAATTCAACCGGGGAATGCAGTCATCCTTAAAGAAATAAGCACTGTCTCCTTCCAAAAACCCCTCACAAGGGTAAAACTACATTTGTCCTTGTCCCTTGTATTGAGGTGAAGTCACATACTCAATTATGCTGGCTTCCCCACCTTCCTTTGCAGGCACTGGGTGAGGTTAGACCAGGGTTATTGATGCGACCTTCCTATTTTAAATGCAAAACAAAAGAGACATCATTTGTCTTGAATGCAAAATAAAGCCCCGGTGCATTTTTCAAGCTGCAAAGGCACGATTGGTCCAGGATTCATCTCTGTGGCAAACGGAACAAGCAGAAACTTAGCAGATTTTTGAGGTGTTTGTTTCCCTGAGAATATAATCAAACAAACTCTAAGGAGGCATTTTCTAATTTGCTTTTGCATTGAATGCTTAAGTTTATATAAACATGTGAGAAATGAAACCCTTGTGTCCTTATAATATTGCACCTGATTTCTAGAAACTGAACTTGCCCAGATTCAAAAAAGAAAATTAGCAGTGACTTAGCATCAAATGCGTGAGATCTGAAGTGCTGTTCTTCACTATTTCTGTGTCGCTGAGACAGTAGTGATCTTTAAAGCAGCCCGTCCACTACAGCTCCACATTTCGCACAGGAACACATCATAAATATCTGCTGGAAAGCTCATGCTCAAAGGACCTGTACCAGCTTTCTAATATCTGCAGCTAATTTCTTTTTCATAATAGGGTTGTCTTTCTTTCATTTAAAAAAAAAGAGAGAGAGACATTATTGAATCATTAGAATAATTGGTCCCCAATAAGTAAAATTTTCTTTGGATGATTAAATTAACTCTATAGGAAAAAGATAATTTCCCACTGAGCTCTGATGTCTTATTTCTTACTCAAAGAAATGATCACCACTTTTGCCACTGCACCCTCCCGATGGCACACAAACGCAGACAGCGATCATTTGCTTCCTGCGAAAGGGCAGGCGTTTGATTTCTCTGCATTCGGGAGCCAGTGCTTCGGATCTCGAGGCTTCTTTTCAATGGGTGCCTAGAGACAGCTCATCGGTGACACTGGTGGAAGAGGGAGGGGCGCATACCTCAGTGGAGTTTCAATCATTCTCCTCTAAGCCCTCAAGGCCACTCGCCCAGCTGGGTGTCAACCAAATGTATCACTTCCACTCAGCTCCACCACTGTCCACTACGAAAGCAACTGGGCAATGCTGACCTCGGAACTGCAGGACAAAGAAACACGTGTAGTGACCTCTCATGCATGCAGAACTTCTGCGGGCCGGGCTTACTACTAACTTGAGGAGCATGTGGTTATTGGGTAAGTGAAGGGCCCATCCAGGGGGTGGCAGGAGAGTAGACCCAGACTGACCTGCGTTTCAATCTTGATCCCACCTCCTAATAGCTCTGAGATCTCCGGTAAGTAGATTAACGTCTCTAAACTTCCTTTTCTGTAAAACGTGACCAATACCCTAATGCTTCTATCAGAGGTAATGTAATGTCATAGAGATGAGTGTTCGGCACACAGTGCCTGGCACTCATTAGGTGCTCAGTAAACAGCATAAATACAACTGCGTCGGAGACAAGGGGACCACCGTGGTGCATTGAGATTAGCCGCAGATTTTTGGACACAGGCTTTAAGTGAGAAGAGGTACCTGGCTTTGACCAGACAAAAAAGATCCCTATTAGCATATGGCTGGACCAAAGGCTGGGCTTGACACCCACCCTGAAGCCTTCCTATCACCATCAACCCAGCTCCATTCATCTGGGTGGTTCGGGGAATACATGCTGTTCTTACCGCTTGTCTATCTGACATAATGAAAAAGGCAAGATTGCAACAAACAAAATTTCTGGAGCATTCCAACTCGAGGTACACATGCTGATTTGAATTAGCACAAGGCCTGCCACATAACAGCCTCTCAATAAATTCCTGTTGATAAATGGCACTGCTCTCTCCATCACTATGGACAATAGCAAGTAGAATAGTTTACAAATGAAAAAATCAAACAACCCCATCAACAAATTGACAAAGGAAATGAACAGAAATCATTTTTATCACTCCTTTTCAGTCTTTTTTTTTTCCTGCAAGCTTATTGAACTAGGTAAGATTCTCTAAGTGCACCTTGATCTGTTATGACTGCAAGTTTTTAAACACATCTTTGCCTCTTCCTAGAATATACTTTCTTACTTTAGCACCTAGTAAGAATTACCATGACTCTTTTAGAATTTAATGCTAACATTTCTGTGATGCTTTCATTGTTTTCTTCAGAGCCAGAAATAACCTTTCCCTTGTCTATGTTTTTATTATGCAATGTGACACCTCTCTCATAATCCTTATCTAAAGGTATTACTAAGTGTTCCTACTAATTCTTTATTGTATGTCTATCTTCTCAACCTGACTGCTAATCTCTTTAAAATCAGAATATTTATATTAATAAAATGTATATAGCTATACTGACCTTTCAGTATGAAACACACAATAAGTGGGTGAACTTAAAAAGCTCATTTCAAACTCAAATCTCATTATTATTGTATATTCAGCATAAAAGATTAAGTGGTATTACATTAGGCCAAGCATTTTCCTTAAGATAAATGACGCATATTTGATGATTGATTTCACATGAATCTATTACATTGTAAAAAATAAAAAAGAGGACTGAAAAATTATCCTACTCATCAAAAAACAAACCATATCAAAATTTGGTCTTGAAACAATATGTTCATAAGTTTGTAGTAATTGCTTCCAAAACTTTTCTATATTTTACTCACAACCATTCTCCATATGCCTCTGATATTCTTTGGCACTTATACATCTTCCATATTCTTTTTCACATAAGACATTTATGAACCACTATTTATAACAGCTGTTTCATTGCTCACACTTTTAAAAGTACTTTTGGAGTACTACATTTAAGGAAATAAATAAACTGGATTGACTTTAATGTGTAATTATTACCACATGAGCTTTTGAACATTTGCTAGCTTCACGACATACCATGTACTCCATATAGCACAAGAATGTCTAAAAGGAAATAAGTTATTTCATAATTTCCTTTATATTGGTAAAAAAAAGAACTTAAGTAAAAAATAGTGGTGTTCATTTCATCGCTATATGAGCAAATGTATCTTAAAAATGCATTTTATATATGATAAGATGTTTTTACATTAGGTTTGTTCAGATTATCGCATATAGTTTTTCATTTCAATATTCAATGTATTATATTTAGTCTCAAAAAGTCTAGTTTCAATGAAATTTGTGATTTATCTATTAAATTGCATTTTTACCATTATAAGTTCATATTTTCTGTCTCTGGTTCAACAATATTCTTGTGGTGATGTACTTAGGTTATTGAAATAAGTAGCCTAGGCTCTTTAATCTGTATTCTGCCATTCTTTCATATCTGGGTCCATGTGAAAATTACAAGCATTTTTGTTGTTCTCTTTTCATCTTGAGATTTCCTGATGTCTTTGTCTTGCTCAGACCCAGCCACCTGCTCTCTGACTGTCATCCGCCATCCTATTCAGTTGGTTATTGCTGTTTCACAGGAGTTTCCATTTGTGTCTCACAGTCTGAGACTGTGTGCTTCAGTTTCTGCCAGCCATCCCTGCAGGTCATGCCCTGCTGCTATCCAGCCTTTGCATACACTAAGGCCTGGAGAGCTGTGCCGGAGCAAAACAATGCTGATAGACTGGCAGCGTCCCAAGGCCTTGTTGGTAAAAATTCTGTCTTGCCATTTGGTCTCTCCCTTTGGGCTGACAGAAGCTCCAAATCATTCTGCATTTTTTGGCCCCAAAGTCATTATCCTACTTCATAGAAATCTTCCTTGAATATTGTTTCCTTTAAATAATAGTGATAAACAATTGCACGTCAGATGAATATGTAGTTGTGAGTTTTAAAGAATTGTTTTAACTTTTTATTTTTAATAATGTTAAACTTTTAGAAAAATTGTAAGCATAGTATAAGGATTTTCCACATACTTCTCAAAGAGATTCACCAAGTTTTAATCTTTTGACACATTGCATCATATTTTCTATGTGTGCGTATGTGTGTGATTTTATAGTTTTATAAATGTTTCAGCCAAGGACAGACCACGTATATGACAGTGGTCCTATAAGATTATAATACAGTACTTTTACTGTAGCTTTTATATATTCAGATATGTTTAGATACATAAATATTTACCATTGTGTTATAATTGCCTATGGTATTCAGTATCTTATATATTTAGGATTGTTATGTCTTATTGTTGAATTGCTCTCTTTACCATTTTATGATCATCTTCGTGTTGTTTTTTTTCTTTTAAATCATTGTTGATTTAAGGTCTGTTTTATCTAATCTGAGTATGGCTACACCTGCTTGCTTTTGATTTCTGTTTGCATGGATATTTTTTTCTTTCTCTTTACCTTGAGTCTGTGCAAGTTCTTGTGAGTTAGATGTACTTCTTGGAGACAGCATACATTTGGCTTAAATTTTTTCATCCATTCAGCCAATCTGTGTTTTAAGTGAGGTATTAAGATTGTTCACGTTTATTGTTAGTATTGACATATGGGATACTTTACCGTTCATCATGTTAGATGATACCTGTTGTTTTGTTTTCCCTCTTGTGCTGTTGTTTAATAAGAGTCGTGAGCTTTAACTTTCATGTTTTTCTTATACTGGGGGGATCTATTGTGCTGTTTCATGTATTGTGTACTTTTGAGCATTTCCTACTTTGAGCATTTCCATTTTGAGGGCAGGTGTAGTACTGACAAATTCCCTTAGTGTTTTTTTTTTTTATCTGAAAAAGTCTTCATTTCTCCATCATTTATGAAACTTAGTTTTTCAGGATACAAAATTATTGGCTGGAAGTTGTTCTGTTTAAGAAAACTAAAAATGTGGCCCCAATCTCTTCTGGCTCTGCTGAGAAGTCTGCTGTTAGCCTGATCGTTTTTCTTTGCTTGGGTGGTTGTTGCTTTCATCTTGCAGGTTGTATCCTTCATTTTGACTCTGGCCAAGTTGATGACTACGTGCCTTAGAGATGTCCTATTTGCTATTAATGTGCATGGTGTACATTGACTATCTTCTATCTAGATATATGAATCTCTGGTGATAACAGGAAAATTTTCTTCAATAATTCCTGTGAATAGGTTTTCCATGTCTTTTGCGTTTTATTCCTCTCCCTCAGAGATACATATAATTGTTCATTGTTCTTTATTCTTTTTTTCTGTATCCTTGACTGACTGGGTTAGTTCAAAGCTTTATCTTTGAACTCTGAGATGCTCTCTTTTGTTTAGTCTAGACTGTTGTTGAAGCTTTCTGCTATATTAAAATTACTCTTTAATTTCTTTTTAAGTTCTGTTATGTATTTTCTTATGTTGTCTATCTATCTCTTTAGTGACGATTTCATATTTTTATTTATCTTCTGAAAAAGTTTTTGGATGTTTTTGTTGGTTTTCAACTTTCTCTTCAATCCTATTCATCTTATTTGCCATCCATATTCTGAATTACATTTCTGACATTTTGGCAATTTGCTTTTGGTTAGGTTCCATTGTTGTAGATACATTTTGATCCTTTAGGTGTGTCAGACTAGCTTGTTTTTTCATGTTGCCAGAGTTCTTTTGCTTATTTCTTCTCATGTACATCCTATTCTCTCAGTTCAGGACAGTCAGGTTTATGGTACACTTTGTCTCCTTTTTGGGAACTTTCCTACTTAGTTAGAAGAAGCAGAAGTTTCTAAATGGTGATTTTATGTCCCACTCTGGAAGACTGACCCAGTAGGAGAGGAGAAGATGCACTGAAAACCTCTAAAGCAACTGGTCTGCATTGTTCCATTCCCCTACAATCGTCACAGTCTAAGCCAGTGTTATATGATCCTTGTGTGGAATGGTGGGTTGTTCCCCAGACAGCTGTTGGAATCTCAGGTACGGGGCTGTGCTAGTCCTTCTTCACTGAGGCTGGAATTGTGGGAAAATGTTCTGCCCAGGTCTCACCAGAGTAATGGCAGTGGTAGCTGAGTGAGGCTATCTAAGCAGTCCCAGGTGTCAGGCACTTGGGCGTTCCCTCCACCTGGGCCCACGTGCAATGGCAACTCACGGCTATCAGATCCCTGGTGGACCACTGGACCTTGGGAGCAGTTCCTTCTAGATGGTGGGTTTGGTGAAATCACAGGCAGGGTGGCAGCATGGGAGCTATGACAATGGAAACATGAGGCCAGGCTGCCGGGCAGCTGGGGCTCTCTCCCTGCCCATGTCCTGCTGAGGCAGTTGTCATGGGCTTCTCAGGTAGCATCAGCAGTGTCCGTTCTGCTTGAATCCCCTATGGGATGATGTACTTCCTGGTTCTCTGTCATGGGGCACTTGAGGGTGTCGGCTGTCTCTACTCCCTCCCCTTCCTGGTTGGGATGATGTAGAGGTAGCTGCAGCAAAGCCCACGTGTGGGCCTGGCACTCCGCACCTGAAAGCTCAAAATGGCGTCAGTTCCAGCAACCTGGAATGGAAGCCACTGGCTGTCTAGTGTGCCTGCTCTCCAGGGCGATGTTGCTACACAGACTGCAAGCAGCTCCTTGATCAATCCTCAGGTCTCTGGTGGTGACGGTCCCCTCACAGCTCAGGTTGCAGTGTCCACCAGGGGATAATGGCGCTCCAGAGTTTTCTCCCCCTTTCCTTTCCCACTTGTGGATGCCTCCCCCAGGTACCTTCCGATCTTGCTGAGTGAATCATCCTGTCACCCTGAGTGTCTCCCGTTGCTCCTTTGATGATTCACAATGCTATCTCGACAGAGGCCCACGCATATTTGGCATCTACTTGCAACTTTCAGTCCTCTTCTTGAGAGCAGCATGTATTGGTTGCTTCTAGTTCACCGTCTTTCTCTCCTCTGCTAACTAATATAAGTTTTTCAAGAATGTTTTAACTTGTATCACAGTGAGTTAAATTCCTTAATATGCATTAAACGTTTAAAAAGTTAGATAATAAAGATCAAAAATGAAATGAAAAACTGGCCAAATGACATGAACAGAGCTAAAGATAAGAAGAAAAATAAGAACAGCAATAATAAATTGCCGGTGACCAGTATATTTTTCAAAAAAGTTCAATTTCCATTATTGTTAGAGAAATAAAAATGTGCACTATTAAAATTATAGAGAATACTCTATTTTTCTTACTTAAGAGCTTGGCTAAACAACAACAACAAGTTTTTTCAATCTATTTTGTTCTCAGATTTGTAGAAACAGGCAGTCCCACAATCCTGGTGAGAGTGCAAAATAACTCATTTGGTGGGGTTATTTGGCCTTACCTAACAAAATCACAAATGCATTTACCCTTTGGCCTAGCAATACCCCTTCTAAGCTACTACTGTAGAAATGCTTCTTTCCATTCTTAATGTTATTTATGGTGCCATTATTTGAAACAGCAAAAGAACGACACAATCTTATTTTCTATTAAAGAGGACAAGTTGAGTAATAAGGATACACTAATTGTACAAAGGAGTCCAATGCAGCCATAAGGAAACAGTAAGAAATTTATTCCGGAACTTCTATTTCATAACGGCCAATATGTTTTGTTAAGTGAAAAAATGCAAATTGCAGAATAAGGTTTATAGCATGTCATCTTTTGAGTAGGAAAGGAGAAAAAATATATACCAACCTGCATATACTTAGATGCACATATTACAAAAGCTGTATACATTTTGCTTATAGTAATAAAAAATTACTGAAAGATACATTTTTAAAAATTAAAAGTGTAACTTATAGGGTGCAGGAAATGATACGGATAAAGGAACAGGGTTAGAGGCAAAACTTCTTCAGATATATTATATAGTAGTAAATCATAAATTTATAAATACTTGTGCATTCAAAAATTAAATTACATCAAAATTTGGAAAGGAATAGCAACCCCTATAAGCAAAAAGTAACAACACAAATAAAAGCTATTATTTCAATTAATTGAAGATCACAGAATGCTTCCTGTAGATCCTCAGCAGAATTTTAAAAATCTCAAAAGGAATATTATTAATTATGGTGTTGGTATTGCTATTTTTTAAAAAAGAATATATTAATTAATAAAACAGATATATATTTATTTAATGTATTAGCAACAAAGATTTTCAAGTACAAGGAAAAATGAAATTATGTAATTGTGGAAATAAAGTAAATTTCCTGTAATGATAATTTTGGAATGAAAATACCGATGTGAACTGACTAGGTTTCCTTTTTTCAAACATCTGTGTTTTATGGTCCTTTCCAATGAAAAGACCTATAAAAATGCAAAGCCAACAATAACGAAAAGTTCTGTGATTTGGATTTTCTTCTCTGAATATCATTTCCCACCAAAGTGAACCAATAAACAAATGGTTGATCACAGGTCTCGAGCAGTAAACTTACACAATGTATTTAGAACATTGATTATGTTAGAAAGAAAGCAGACTTTCTACTAATGAGTTTGGGAAGGGGATGAGGAGAGCGTTAAAAACGGCCAGGAACCAGCAAGAAGGCTCTCCTTATGATCAAATTTGAACATTAAAAATATAAGTGTAAGTGATTTTAAAACATTTTAAAATGAAAATTCTTGAGTCAAGAGTGTAAAAAGAGAGAGAGAGAACGAGCATCAAGTTCACCATCCTTTTGCTCTGAAAATTGATAATTAAAAAGAAAAAATAACCATTTATCCAGCAATTTTTGAGAAGAAAAATATATGTCATCCAAGTTAGCGAAGAAAGCCATTTTTTATAAAAGAATGCCAGCTAATGAATGTAGAAAGAATAATAAAATAAGACAATCACTAGAATGTGAGATGTTCTATTGCCGAACTGTTCCAAACTCTTCAACACATCAATGTTATTTTTAAAAAAGGTTGGGGTGGAAGGATTTTTCTAGATAAAAATAGACAATAGACATTCTATATAAAAAAAAAGACCTCTGCACTTGAATATTTATAGCAGTACAATTCACAATTGTAAAGATGTGCAAACAACCCAAGTGCCCATCAATACATGAGTGGATTAATAAAATGTGGTATATGTATACCATGGAGTACTATTCAGCTACAAGAAACAATGGTGATATAGCACCTCTTGTACTTTCCTGGATAGAGTTCGAACCCATTCTACTAAGTGAAGTATCCCAAGAATGAAAAAATAAGCACCACATGTATTCACCAGCAAATTGGTTTCACTGATCAACACCTAAGTGTACATATAGGAATAACATTTATCGGGCGTCGGGAACATGGGAGGGGAGAGAAGGAGATGGGTATATACAAACAGAATGAGTGTGATGCACACCATCTGGGGGGCGGACACGCTTGAAGCTCTGACTTCTAACCTAAACATTTGTACCCCCATAATATGCTGAAATTAAAAATAAGAAAAAAAATAGACAATAGAACTTTCCCGATTGATCATATTCTATTTTGTTTATGCAGGAGAATATTCTTGTTCTTAGAAGACCTCTTCTAAGCTATTTAATGGTGAAGCATCATACTACTTGTAACATAATTTCATTATCTGTATTTTGGCCTATGTAGCAAAATTGTATCCAATTTTTAATCTGGATAAGAAATCATGATACTCTAAATAATTCTTTCAATTTTTCTGTACCTTTGAACTTTGTTGCTACAAACTTGGGATATTTTACCTTTGATTGAATGGCTTAATAAAAAAACTATTTACTCTCTTTGTAGGTAATCAAGTAATATTAATATGTTATTAATGTATAAAGTAAAATAACAAAGATTTTGTCATGTATTTATTATTTTAAACACATAAACTTTACAGATTATATTTAACTTTTATTTTGTTTTCTTTTTATTTAAGTCATAAAGATTTTAGGAAAATATCCTATGAGAATGTCTTTTTATCTTGTGTGGATGAATCATAAACAGAATTTGAACCTCATGATCTGAGATATTTGTAAGTGGAAAAATCTCAAAACCAAGTAAACAATATTAAATTTAAAAATTTTGGTCCATAGTTAAAAATAAATAGGATATAATGACAATAATTTATATGCCTCTTATATCAATTGCTTTTAAAAGTGAGCATCTATTTGGCTTTACAAATAGTATATTGCAATTACTCATTGACCAGACTGAGAAATCTAGCTTATCCTGTTTATAGTGGTATATCAATCAAATTGAAACCTGAATACTGATACAATTAATAAAAACAAAGAAAATTTTAAAAATTCTACCGTTCAAGTGATATTACCAAGAAATTAGAACTTGCCATCTCTGGTTGCAATTTCTCATTCTAAGCTATGAGGAAGGTTCCAAGTTGAGGAAAAGTATTTTTCATTCAAGAATGTAAAACAGCCTTGAATGACTAGAGAATAAGACACATGGAAGAGAGGAACGGGATGAGTTTAGGGAAGTGTTTGCAGACTTCGTAACAGAGGTCCTTATTAGCCAGGTTAAGGGTTTCGTATTATATTGTTTGACCAATAAAAAATCTTCAAATATTTTTACCATTTACTATCATTTAACTACATTTATAAATATTAAAATGGCTGTTATTTATAAAACATACAAAAAGGGGACAAGTTGACCTTGTCAAAAAAATAATAGTGTTTTAAACTGATTTTTTAAAATTATGATATTAGGTTATTGAATATAGAATGCCAGATTTCCTTAAATACTAAGTTTGACAGTTGATATCCCTGACATTTCACTTTGACATTTCTAGTTTTATTTTTATTGTGAAGGTACATCTTCAGTCTTTTCAAATGCACGTTTTGGCTTGTGATTATCTTGCAAATTTTTTAGAGCAATTTTTGTGAAGCCATAAATAAGTACAAAATTCATGTTATTTTTGAATATGAATTTTGTCATGGAACCAATGCAGTGCAGACAGCTTGAAATATCAACCAAGTGTTTGGGAAGGATGTGGCTAATGAACGCACAGCACGTCCATCGTTTGAGAAGTTCCTTTCTGGTGATTTTAATCTTGAAAATGAGCAACATGAGTGACCTGAGACCAAGATGGATAACGATGAGATAAAAGCTGAAGTGAAAGCGAATTTATTTCAACCTATGTGTGAATTAGCAAGATTTGATGTTACTGTTTCAACAATATCGAACCGTTTGAAACAAATTGGCAAGGCAAAGAAGCTGGATAGATGGGTTTCACATGAATTAAAGGAGCGTCAGAAGAGAAATTGTCTCCAAGCTTGCCTTCCTTTGCTGTTACAACATAAAGGTGAACCATTTCTACACCATATTGTTACGTGTGATGAAAAACTGATTCTTTTGACAATCAAAAGCATTTGGCACAATGGTTAGATAAATATGAAGTGCCCAAATGCAGTCCAAAACCAAATATTCATCAAAAAAAAACTACTGACGTCTGGTGGTCCAGCTATACACACTATAGCTTCATGAAATCTGGTAAATTGATTACAGCTGATGTCTACTGCAACCATTTGGGTGAAATGATGAGGATGCTTGTGATTAAGCAGCTGAGATTGGCCCATAGAGACAGGTCAATCCTCTTGCAAGACAACTTGACCTCATGTTGCACAAACAATGCTGTTCAAACTACGGAAGCCAGACTTGGAAACTCTTTATCATCCACTGTATTCACCAGATCTTACAGCAGCTACCACTTCTTCCAGGCTTTGGACCACTTCTTGCAAGGAAAAATATTCAATTCTCAACAAGCTGTGGAAAACACCTTTCACGATTTCATGGCCACTTGCTCTCCAGTCTTCTTTGCTGCTGGCATAAGCAAGCTACCATTAAGATGGCAAAACTGTGTCCATAGTTTGGGCACATACTTTGATTAATTGTACTGCTTCTTTATGATGTAATAAACTGCACTTTTGATTCAAAATCAGACATTTTATATTTAATAAAATAGAAAATAATAGTAGAGAGTCGTATCTATTTTAGGATGTACAGTTTACATCGGGTAAACCATATCCTTATCACCCTATACTTTTGACTATTGTATATATCTAGTCTTCTAAATGAATTTTAGGAATATTTTGTTAGAGAAAGGAAAATATTCTTTGGAGTTTTAATGAGGATTCTCTTATAGTTCTTGGCCAATTTGAGAATAATGAGATCATTTACAGCACACTTGGCATTAAGTTATTCAATACATATTTCTGGGGAACCAACTTTGTGAAAGGTACAGCATTAGGTTATAACAAAAACAGAGCTCCTGAATTCTAGGAGCCTCATTTATTATTTTTTTTTTGAAAGCATGCATGAATTAGAGAGTCATACTAATTAGTTTAAAATAAGGAAACTGGTGAATACCATGGAGTGGTTTCCACACCATTCATTTCAACTTCCTTTTCACACACAGTGATTGGAAAGCTAAAAATATTGTTTTCCAGACTCCTCTAAAACTAGAATTTGAGACAATTCATTTTCACCTTTTGATTGTAATTGACAGAAACTTTGATTTGAGACTTAGCTGTGTGAGTAGAGGAGCTGGGTGCGGGGCCTCCATTTGATTTAGCACCTTACACAGCAGTGGAAGTGTGACAGTAACTGAGTTTTGCAGTGGGGCTAGAATTTTTCCCTTCCCCTATATGCAAAATGCTTCTGGATACAGAGAGTTTCACGGGATTTTCAAATTAGAGCCTCCTTCACCTCTACTAATGAACTCGTGTGGACCTAAAAGCATGTATTAGATTCCTTTTTGTATCAACTATCCAAAATAGATTCTGTTCCTGGCATCTGCATATCACTCAGTAAAATTAAAAGGTAAATTAGAGGTAGGTAACAGTCATTCTAGGACATAGGATTCTGTGATACCCCGTCCACCTTATTTGATTTGAAGGCTCTGAGGTTACCACTGGACAATGAATTATTGGCACCAAGTGATGATGTAGACGATCACCTATGAGCACCTAAAATGAAATGTTTTTGAAGAAATATTTTTGACTCACTGAATAGCTACTATAGTAGATGTTTATGAGGGTCTGGGGAGATACAACAATGTCAGAGATGGATTTTCACATTTTAACTGCACTTGAGAGTTTTCAAAAAGAAATGACAACCAAAAGGTTTTAAATTCCTACCTCAAGGCATGTTCAAAAAAATAGGAAATTTATATGAGGGTTTTATAAACATTCATATTTTCATAAGTTACCAAATTTCCAACGTCAATTCTGTTCTGTAGATCCTGAATTACAACTTACATTATATTTTTAGTCCACCAAACCTACTAATTGAAATGTAGAGCACTGATTGGAAAGCTGGAATTCTGAGGAGTAGAGCTGTCATGTTTGTGATTATTCTGTTGAGTCAGTCTATATTTCAAGTCCAAAACCTTATTAAGCCTGCAAGACATTGGATTAGTTTAATCTTCACCTATCTAATGAAATTATTCCTGCATTTCCTAAAGATTCTGGAATGATATTGTAAGAAAGAGTTCTTCTGCAAAGTTAGAGCAATTTTCTTCACCTCCCATTCCTATCACTCTCAGTGCCTTCAAACATATAATTAGAATCAACTCTTTACATCTTCCATGAGGTGTTTGCAAAGCCAAGGCTTATATACAAACAATAATAATAAATAATTAAAAATTATGCTTAACATACCTTAGTTAAGCCTTGGTAATTATGTATGGAGAATATTTCTGAAAACACTAAAACCAGTGAGGGATGAATATAATTTTACTTTAGTGTGAATTTATCAGTATGGACAAACTTACCAGAAATTATGGATTCAGTTCCAAACTTCAGCAGTTTGAGTTACCTCTAATTTTATTTATTTATTGGCTCAATAAATCCTGTACTCAAAGATTTTCCGTACTGAATGAAGTTGTTATAACAAAAAGTCTGTAACGGTGTGGGAAGCAAGGTCGCCATGCCAAGATGGCGCTGAATCTGGTGCCGCACCCAGCCGGACCTGCTGATAAACAAGCTCTGCGCATGCCTCACATTTTTGCCCAATAACAGGGACTTCCTGTTTCTCAGAACCTACTTAAGCAGCCGCCCTTCTGCTCTCTGGGTCTTCCGCATAATGTAAGCTTCAAGGGATCCCCAATAAAGCACTGTCAGAAGGACTCCTGTTGCCGCATCTTCCTTGCTGGCGAGGTGGGCGCGACACATAGGTATTAGAGGTAGGCATGTTATTGAAAAAAAGATAAAAACATAAATAAGAAAAGATAAGAAAACTCTGAAAAATAAATAAATGAAATTGACCGTTACTGTTAGACAACCTGATTGATGAAAAAAGAGAAAGATAAAACCAACATAAAGAGATGGAACAAATAATAAAAATTTAAATAAAAAAAGAAATAAAAAAAAAAAACAACAAAAAAAAAAAAAAAAAAAAAACAAAAAAAAAAAAAAAAAAAAAAAAAAAAAAAAAAAAAAAAAAAAAAAAAAAAAAAAAAAAAAAAAAAAAA